>JAKSZT010054548.1:4458072-4497406 GCA_026826555.1 Tolypeutes matacus | reverse complement strand
GGGGGCTTTGCGGGGTGCTATCAGGGAGGTGGGGGGCTGGGGGGCTTTGCGGGGCGCTATCAGGGAGGTGGGGGGCTGGGGGGCTTTGCGGGGCGCTACCAGGGAGGGGGTGAGGTCTGGGCAGGCAGCGGTCTGCTCAGTGAACCACGGGAGGCTTTCTTGTTGAACACGGGTCTGGGTGGAGTCACCGTAGACTCCACCTCTGTGGTCTTGGAACACCTGGTCTGAGCAATCTGCAGTTACAACAATCTGGGCTTCGATAGCTTGTGTCTCCTGTTATCACTTTAGAAATTGTGGTTTCTGTTTCCTTTTTGGAACTAAGGCAAGGATATAATTGAAATTCAATACCCATAAAAGGGTTGCCAGATAAAGTACAGGATGCCCAGTTAAATTTTGGATAAACACATAATTTTTAGTATAAGCATGCTCCCAAATATTACATAGGACATACTTACACTAAGATATTATTCAGTGTTTGTTTAAATTCAAATTTAACTGGGCATTCTGTATTTCTATTTGTGAAATCTGGCCACCTTATAAAGAAGTGATATAAATATTTGCTGAATGAATGATGTAGCTAATTAGTTGTACAGTAAGGAGAAAGACAATTCCACAGTATCCTCCAGGTCTCTGGCTTGGAAAACTGATAAATGCTGGTATGCTTCATGGAGATAAGGAACGCCAGAGGAAAAGCAGAGTGGGGGTGGGGGGCGACAAAGCGAGCTGCATTTTGGACATTTTGAGGACAAGGTCCCTGTAGCAAATACAAGCAGGCATGACCGCCAGCTTGCTGGACACGTTCTGAAGCGAAGGAGAAGGGTCAGGGATGGTTTCAGAGTCTTGAGAATCATACGCAACTGGGTGATGAAGACGCTGTAGAACTGGGTGAAATCACATAAAACAGAGTGGAAAGAATGCCTAGGACTTAGCCTTAAGGAATTCCAACCTTTGAATAGCCAGGAGTTGAGAGAAAAACCAGAGTGAGGCAGCAAAGAGGTTGAGGAGGGAAGATTCAAGAAAGGGAGGAAGTGGTCTGCAGCGAAGAACACTAGAGCAGGGCACTGGTGAACCTGGTGACACGGATCTCAGTGGAAGGGCGCGGGGAGACAGCAGCCTGGAGGAGCCGAAGGAGAGGAGGAAGTGTACGAGTGCCCACAGCTTTAAGGAAGAGCCCGGCGGAGAGGGGGGTGGTCGTGGGAGGAAGCCAGGGGCCTCAGCTGGGTGTGCGTGTGCGGTAATGGAAGCAAGAGAGCAAGCGGAGATGCCGAGGGAAGGAGGCAGAAAAGCAGGGAGATGTGGAAGATGCAAGAGGCAGCTAGACTAGGTCCTGCGGTGCTGGGAGAGCAGGTCCAGACAAGTGAAGAGAAGGCGCCTTCTGTTTGCCAGGAAGCGGGAAGGGACGGCTGTGTGCACAGGTGGACTGGCAGGTCTGGCGGAAGGACGTCGAGTTGGGATTTCTCCCCTAATGAGCCCTCTTCCCTTTGGACTTGCTCTTGCCATTTTATTGTTTAATAGTGTAAAGTGATGGAGTGATAGCTTAAAATAAAAATTGTTTTCATGAAAATTAAGCTTTGGAAAAACTTTACAAGTTGAAGTTGCTACTTTTTTTGGAGGGGGTCCAATCGGGTGGGCAAAACAATAGTAAGAGTTTGGATTAAAAAAATTACAAATCAAAAATCGAGTAGAATTTGCAGTCATATTGCTTCATGTAAAGAGTTCCAAGTGGACATCACGGATGAGAAATCACTGGAGTGGTTTTTGCAAACCCCCAGTTAACGAAGCCCCCCACTCAAAGAAAAGGCCTTGGCACTACCTCAAAAGGTTAACAAATGGATGCACGCTTATGGTTTTGAGTGAAAATGTTCAGGGCATAGATGTATCATTTTTTTCCATGATTCCTTGTTTTAATAAACCTTTTCAGTTAATCAACCCACAAATAATCCTGAGTAGATGAAAGAAGAGGATTCCGCCTTACTTTCATGGTGGAGCGTTATTTTTTGTGAATACCTTTTGTGAATAGGGAGGAAGAAATGACCTAGAAAGCTTGAAGGGCACGGGAAAGGTCTGAAACAGCTGTTAATGGCGAGTGGGCAGGACGAGGGGCTTTCAGGACACGTGTGGCTTTACTGTCACCCCCACAAGGGGCAGGTGGACACAGAGGGGCAGGTGGACACAGCCCCTGCAGGAGGAGTACCATCTCGCAATCTGATTCTTGGCCGGCTCACCAGGAACACGCCGGGCTTTAGAAGATGGTGCAAAACCTGCCCTGGCCCATCCGGTCACTTGTAAGCTCACGCAGTCAACCGCAGGCATCCAGAAGCTCAATCTTCCCTGCACGCTCTCCGCTTTTCTACCATTCTCCCCTCCAGCTAGATCCATCTGGAACCTTCCCCTCATGGTCAGGGCTGCCTCCATTCTGGCGGGAAGAGGTGGATCCATTCGGATGACGGTTCTTTACGGTTCTCCATGATTATGCCCACTCCCCACTCCCTTCTCATTCTTCAGAGTGCGGTATTAATAAGGAAAAACAAGGAAAACAACCACCTATTTTTTTGGGGGGTTAATATCAATTACCTCTTCAATGTGCGTTGTTAGCCCCCCACCCAGGGCGAGGATGGAAAAGACTGCGGGGGGTAAAAGGAAACCACACGGAGCTGCCCCATGGGCCGTGCCCAGGGCTGCACCTGCAGAGGGGCGCCAGACACGTGCAGCTGCTGCCGAGAAACGAACACGGCAACGTGCGCAAACCGGGATCTTTTACTCCACGCAACCCTGGCACATTTGCTACGTTCCTTTTCTATGAAATATAGGAATGACGATAAACTCATCCAGACCAAACCAAACCAAACAAAAACAAAAACTAAACCAAAGGAGCCTCACGCTGCCTCACTGCGGCACGTTGGTGTGACCGTGAATTTGCGGCTCTAAGGTTTTCTCAGGCCGTACTTGGCAGCCCTAGACTAGGAGAAGGGTCACCAGAGCTGAAACGACTCAGAGCGGCGATTTCCTGGAGTGAGAGAAGCCAAAGCACAATGGACAGCGGAGTTGAGAACAGGGACAGAGAGTAAATGGACTGAGGACCAGTCTGGGTAGGGCGGGAAGGGAAGAGGCGCATGTGTGTGCCTGTAGGAGGGCCAGAGAGAAGGGGAATGTGGGGAAATGAGAGCCACCAGGGGACTGTGGTCTTATTGAAGACAAAGAACGGGAGGAGGAATTTTAAATTTAATTTTTAATAAAACAGACAATCTCTCGAGAGAGCAGTGGTTCTCAATTTGGGGGGAGGAAGATCTGGCCACCCCAGCCCACCCAGGGGACACTTCTGGTTGTCACAGTTGGAGCGCTGCTATCGGCATTTCCTGGGCAGAGACCAGGGACGCTGCTAAATGTCTTCCACCGCACAGGATGGTAGCAAAGGGTTATCCAGCCCAAAACGTCAACAGTGACAAGGCTGACAAGAGTGTCACCATGACCTGAAAACCACAAAATCCCCCCAAATGAAAACTTTACCCATGATTTAAAGATGTGGCTGGCCAGGGAACCCAGCTCCGGTCCAGTGTACACTGGTGTGAAGGTCAACGTGAAGGTCAGTGAGAGGGTGGTGACTGTGGAAGCCTTTCGGAAGGGGGGCTCCCTCTCAGCATCGTAGCGCTCCCAGAGCTTTATGCCCCTTACAGTTTAAAATAATCAGCCCCACAGCTGGGACACCCCGTCCATCCCGAGAGCAAAGATGTCCTCCCCTTCAAGGACTTAAACTGCCTCCTTTCTATTTATACACGTTTGGACTGAGTTTCATAGCTGGGGAACGGCCACATGATTTTCTCCTTAAGCTGCCACAGATATTATTAGTCAACTTTGTAGCTGTACTCTTATCTTACTCTTCCCCCTCTTGTTATTTATAGACTAACCACCTAAATCTAGTGACAAAAGAGAATGGATCCTTTTAGTTGGCTTGCTTTCCAGAAAATGCTGGAAAATTTTATTTTTGTGTTCTAAAAATACCTACACGACATCTGTACTTTATTTTGCTATAGGGGGAGGGTCATTTTCTGGTTGCTCATTAGATGTTATACTTGGAAAACTGACCCTGTGTCCTGCTCCCAAATGGGGGGAAATGCCATTATCACCAAGATCACAGAAGGAGAAGCCTCAATGAGTTGAGGCAAGCTAACACCAGCCGTGAGCTAGAGCGGGAGCTCTCAAACTGTAGAGAAGGGCTCTTAACCAGGGGTCCGTGAGCTTGAACTGGAATTGAAAAAAGCATTATCCTGGTGGGGACGTGTTGGTGTGGGTGTGATATAGTTATTAAATAATGCACAGTCCAGTGTGGACTTAGTAAGGGGTCCATGGTTTTCACCTGCCTGGCAAAGGGGTCCGTGGATCAAAAAAGGTTCAGAGCCCCTGCCGCAGCGTGTAGCAGAACCACCTGGAGGGGCTGTTAGCACAGACTGCTGGCCCTGCACACGCGTCTGAGCGAGCAGGTCTGGGAGGGAGCCGGGAACTTACAGTTCAAACAGGTACCCAGGTGACCCTTCCTCCCTCCCTCCTTCCTTTTTTAAATTAACATCTTGACGTTAATCAGGTGATGGCAAAATTTCCAACAAAAATAATACATTTTAAAATTAATCTCCCAAACTACAAGTCAATTCTACAGACTCTTTAAATCCCAAGAAACAGTAAAAAGACCAGGCTCCCTTTTGCTCCTATGCCTGACCCCTCCTGCCCTGGGCCCTGCCGCTGTTCGCAGCCCTGCTCGCGCCGTGCTCCCCCTGCGTGGATCGACACACCAGTAAAGCTCGGGCATTTACAGTCTACAATGGGAAAGTGCAGTCTAGAAATCAGCCCTCTTTATCACTTTCCAGCCCCTTTCCCTCTACCAGGGACCCGAGATCTGTTATGTTCTCCCATTTCTCTTCTCTCCCTATCTTAATAAATTGCTGGCCAAGATGAAAAAAAAAAAGACCCAGGCAAAAGAGCTATTAAAAACAAGGACAAGGGGGACAGATGTGGCTCAAAGGGTTGGGCATCCGTCTCCCATATGGAGGGAACCGGGTTCGATCCCTGGGACCTCCTGGTAAAAAAATAAATAAATAAATAAAAAACAAGGACAATATCACTTCTCTTTTGGCAACATGTAAGCATAAAATGGCACTCATCGCCTCAAACTTTTTTTAAAAAATCTAATGAGTAAAGGAAATTGGCTAAGGAAGTCAAATGACTAATTTTACATCCATTTTTGATGAATTATGTTTCGGTGTTAGGTTATTTTTAAGAAACCAACTCTTTCTGTTCAGCACCACACACTATGTCACCCTGTAAAAGAAAGCTAGGCTTGGTTTCTCTGAGGAGGTGCTCCCGGGAGCACCAACATGGGAGAGGGAAACTCATTCAGCCTTAAAGATGTTGTGTAGCCCTGACTGGTCAGAGCAGCTGTTGCTGATTTTTAGTGACTCGAGTTTTTTTTTTTTGAATCTCTTGGAAAGGACCAAATTATTCATAAATGCTCACCAAAACTATCTCTGTGAACACCTAAACAAATCCAGAGATAAAAGAAAAGCCAGGCTGCCGGCAGGGGCCTGAGTAGCCATGATGCCTGCTTTATATTAAAAAAACAGAATTAGATTATCAATAATGACATTCTCCTTCGTTGTTTATTCAATTTTTAAAAACCATTACAGGTTAAAATAATCACTAAACAAAACTGGATAGTGGGAGGAGATGTGGCTCAGTGGCTGAGCGCCTGCTTCCCATGTATGAGGTCCTGGGTGCAATCCCTGGTACCTCATGAAAAAAAAAAGAAAAGAAAAATTGGGCAGTGATTCAGAATTTCCTTTCTGCTCACACTTTTGAAATTCTGGTTGCTGGCTTAAGGCTATGTGATCATCTTTCTTTTTTTTTTTTTAACTTTTAAAAATTACACATTCTTGTGGAGACCAAACTTCCACAAGATATATAAGACACAGAAGAGGCTAAGTTTGACAACATTTTTCAGAGAACTGATAGCAATGTTATAAATGATCAGTCTACAGGAACTATCAGAGACCTGTTTTAATGATGGTATTTTAATAGTAATAAGGTGACAAAGAGGGTTCTGTGGTGAAATACCATTACAGACAAAATAAATGTCAGCTAGATCAAAGACTAAAGTGTAAAACTATGAAACCATATGACATCTCCAAGAAAATACAAGCGTGTTTTTATTTGATGCTGGGTGGAGAAGTTTTTCTTTCTGGGTATACAAGCAAACAAAGAAATTAAGAAAAGATTGACAAATTTAATCATATAAAAATTAGATTCTGAATTTCAAAGAATGCTGTATACAGTACAAACTTTCTATACAGCAGTTAGGCAATTTTGATCCAGCAATGGCATTTCAAGAAGTTCATCCTAGATCACCTTAGACAAAATCAGAGGTGTAGCGCAAACATTTACATAGAGGATGTTAACTGACATATTACCCCAATAAATAAAACCTTCCAAATACCCTAAATGTCTGGGCAAACCAAGAAGACGTAAGAGAGGCTTGTTGTTTAGGAGTGTTACTGTAGATACTGTAAAACCAAACTCAGCTAAAAAAAAGTTACCTATATGTGATGCTGGAGTTTTTAGGTATACTTCCAGAGACTGGAGCCTCCCGCCTACCTATGTGCCAGCTGTGCATGAAATCTAGGTGGAGCTGCAACTCCTACCCTACAGCTCAATGGACTCATCCAAGTCACCTGGTGAGGAGACAACAATGGGCAACGGCCATTCCAGGGAATGGAGAGGGCCTGCATTTGCAGGCAGGATCATCCCACTCACCATATTCATGGGATATAAGCCCTCTCTCACCTGGAGGTGGAGTGGACATCACCATCCCAGTCCCCTCAAGATTGGGGGAAGAACTATGGACTAGAGTAGACTTGATGGTATTCTCTTGTTCACATATGGTGATTCTAGCAATGCAAGAAATTATAACAATGAGGTGGAGCCAGTGGCCACTTGACACTTTTGGGGTAGGGAGGGGATGAGCAGTTGAAATACAGGGGCTTCTTTGGGAGTTGGAGGTTGTCCTGAGTACTGTTGTGGCAATGGATGTAGGCCATTTTAAATCAGCACTCACCACTCAGAACTGAGTGGGAGAGAGTGTGGTCTACAGTGTGAACTGTGGTCTATGGTTGGTGGCAAGGCTCCAGGATGTGTAAGTTCATTGAGGGTGGTGGGCCACACTGTGGGAGATGTTTGTGTGGGATGTGGTGGGAGGTGTGGGAGGTGGGCAACATGGGAATCCCGGTGGGTTCTGTGTAATATTTTGGGTAATCTAAGCACCTCTTAAAGTATATGTATATATATATATAAACAACATTTTTGTAAGCAAATACACATATATGCATATATATTTATATATCATTTTGCAAATGTTTGTATGTATTGTGAGAATTTTGATTTTTACCCACAATAAAAACAAAACAAAACAAACAAACAAAAAAAAAAGTTACCAGTGGTTGCTCTGGAAAATAAAATTAGCATAAGGTGGGGGCCTGCTTTATTTTTAAAATTGTATGCCTTCAAATGCTATTTGACTTTTAACCAATATACATGGTACTTTTGTACAAAAACATATGAATAATAAATATGTACAAACAGTAGGATTCTAACTTTTAAAAGAAGTCATCAGAATATAAAGGCTAGAAAAAAGACAATATTTCCATACCTATGATTACGAATTTTATCTATTTTACACATAATCTCTAATATCCATCTTTTCCCCCCAAGAACGAATATTTCAGGCACTGTAACTTTTCTTTTGACGTTTGTTAAATCAAATAGAACACAATGGGCTCCCAAATAATTTAGTTTTCAGTTAATTGTGAACTATTGGTCTAGGTGTCAGTTCTGCTAATGGGAAGCCTTTTGGCTCATTGCTTACTCAGCCAAGTTTTAAATGAGATTTTTAAGAGTTCCAGTAAGTTGTACGTTTACATAGTCCAAGTTTCTAATTTTAGTTTTGTCTTTTAAAACATTTATTTTGATATATTTACTCTCAAGGTAAAATGCAGCCAATTTCTTCCTGGACAGTAGTGACTGCGGAAAATGTCACCTAAAGTTCAGTCAACAGATTGGACCGTTGAAGAAACTGTAAAACCAAGGACAGAACTACCAGTTGGCTATTATTCAGGCAACTCTATGGGCTTTCTCAGCATACAACTGGCTTAAGCAACGAGCAGAGTCCTCTTAGGTGGCTCTGCAAAGGGACTTGTGCCTGAGTATTAACCCAGAAAGGTGGCAAGGGTAGAAAGGGTGACACGACTTGCTAAGGAGCTCCCAAAAGAAAGACTCGAGACTCACAGAGTAAAACCCACAATCCTAGGAAAACCATCAGCCATCACGAGTTACAACTCTTCCATGGTGCCTCCTGCACAGCTCCCCATTCCCTCCTCTGGCCCCGGGCTGTTGGCTATTTTTTGACATTCTTCCCCTTCAAGGACGTCTCTAAAGGTCGCAAACCTGGGAGACACTGTGGCCTGGCCGCCCGCAATAAGCTGAATGCCTCAGTAGAGGCAGGCCCAGGGCGCTAAAAGCCACATTGGTATACTGCAGTCTATTAAGTGCACAAGAGTATTCTGTCTGAACAACAACGTACACACCTTCGTTGAAGCGTGACAGGCACGAGGCGCGCTCCCGCTGTCGGAAAAGGGGCGCCGACAGACTTCCTCCACGAGGGCTGCCACAGCCCTTCCACGTGGAAAGACACAGCGCCTGCGGCAGCCCGATGCGCGCCTGTAACGAGCATGCCCAAGAGGGGGGAAGGAACCGGCTCTCTGCCTCCACTTCCCTGGAAGGAACCCCAGAAACCAGAGGTGTGCGCATGTGCCATTTACTCACCGGCGCAGACGCTTCCGGAGCGGCCCTCAGCGCCCCGGAGAACCTGCTAGAACAGCCCCCTCGCGGCCCCGCCCCCAGGCCCTGAGCCGGGACTCTGCAGGTTAAAGGCAGCCTCTGCCCGGCAGCACCCTCTTGCCCCTTCCCCGTAGCCAGAGCACGTTTCCCGCTGACAATCGCCTTCCCCCTGAGCTGTGGTCTCCCAGAGCAGGGACTCTGCTGCTTCCATGTCCCTGAGCGTCGCTCAGGATGAGTGAATGCTGGGACGGGACGAGCAGCTTTCTCCGGGAGTGTCTGCAGTGCCCCCAGCCGAGGGAATTAGCCGCTGCGTGTCTCACATGCCTTCCTAAACCCCCAAACTCAAGTACACTCTCTTGCTACTACACTTCCACGTTACTTAGGGGTTTTTACTGTTATTTGAGTTAAACTTCTGGAAGGCTTAAATTACTCCTAGACTATGCTGTTTCACATATTACAGCAGAAATGTTTTACTGATTCATTGATAAAGCGTCTACATGGTATCGACACCCTACACTTACTCCCACACTGTAGGCCTTATGGATCAATTAATATATAAGGATCAGTCTACGATTACTAAGTGGCAAGCAACGGGTCACTTTATGTAACCTAATTCCCACTAAAGCTCTGCCGAAGAATCCTTATGACTATTTTATGAAGAAACGGAGGCTCAAAGAGGCCTGCTGCCCTACTCAGATTCCTCTCCCATCTTCCAAACTCACCAACAAATTCAATTTGTCCAAAACAGACGCATCTCCCACCCCAAATCTGGGTTTCCTCCTGTAGCACTTAAGTTCTGGAGCCGCCCCATAGGCACCCCAGCCAGCAAGCTGGCTCGTCACCCTCCCGCCTGGGGTTCACCTCGGGGACGTGGCCCCCTTATCCTGACTCCACTCCATCCTCACTCCCCTCTGGCGCGGCCCGTCCGGCCAGGTTTTCTGTCACAGGCTCTGGGGGGGACGCCATGCGGCCGCCCACCTGCGCCCTTCCTGTGGGTGAGCTCGGGAGCCACGCGCCTCTCAGTTCCTGCCGCCACCGGGGCTGGCTCCCCCGGCCCACCCCTCGGCCTGCCAGGTGACCACGGCCTGGGCAGTGTGCCCTGCAGCCTGCTGACCACAGACACCCAGCGAGGCACACGGGGTGGCTCGCCAAGACACAGGGCTGTGCTTCCACGAGGGCCACCAGGCGCCAGAGCCCAAGCGCCTCTGAGGACACTGGGGGAGGGTCTACTTGAGCACAAACCCAGCTTGGAGGAAAGCCAGGCTGAAAGACATCAGGGAGTCAGGCACACAGCCGGCGCTGACGACGCCGGCGACGTGGCCAGAGGGACCTGCTCAGCGGGCTTTGCCCTGAGGCTGGGTCGCTGGGGCAGCTGGCAGACCTGGTCAAGGGGCTCTCGGCCAGGGGTCCGAGGACTCTGCAGCTTTCCCATCACCTGTGTTTTCACACGAGAAATCAGGTAAGGCCATTTTTTTAGTAGGAAGTCTAATATGCTAAACAAAAAAAAAACCCTCCAAACTAGTAATTATTATAAAATATAGTTTAATTTTACTCTTTTCATTATTTACCACAAAGTTTAAAAAATACCAATATACAGACAAGAGCAAGTGAACTGGAAAAGAGCTAAAACTTGTATAAAAGACAAACCTGTGCTCAAGACTGTATGAAAAACGACACACATGCAACACACACTTCAACTGCAACGAGCTCAGAACGGATATTCCAGTTTGAACAGGTTTCTTTCCAAGGGCCACACCTGGACAGGTCCCTAAGCCGAAGCTTTTGTAGTGTGTGGCAAGGATCTTTCCAGACCCTCCTTAGCATTCCCTATAAAATGACCCACACCAGGTACATTACTCCAAGGACCCGCAGTGAGCGTTTTACTCAGAACTACCCGAGGCACACTTGCTGAAGGCACAGAAGTCATAAATGCCGCTCACAGGCCCCATGTCGCTTGGATAACTAATCGAATGAAAACGAAGCACTACTGAAAGGGAAGTGGCACCTAGTGGCCACGGAGCGGTTTTTCTGTGGCTCCTGGAAACCTAGACCTCAGCCCTGCTCTGCTGTCGGAGCCGCCAAGTCCAAGGCCCAGGATGGCTGGAGGGGTAGAGCCTCTGCAGAGCAGACCTGCACCTCGACAGTGTAAACCTGGGCCAGGCACCAGGCACCGGGCACCAGGCACCGGCTATGCCCTTCGCCCCGACCCTCCAGCCACTCCTAGAGACCGTGACAACACGGCCTTTTCTCGTTTGGACACTGCGAGCAAACACTTCCCTTTCAGTCCACGTATTTACTAAAAGTCTCTACTCTGTATTTTCTTCTTTGTCCTTCTGTTTCTCATTGGATTTCCAAATTTAATGATTACCATATGGTGTCAATACATACCTCGAATTTTATTTGATTTCAGGCTATCATGTAATAAAATGTCTGATAACATTTCCAAGGGTTACTAATTTTGAAAAAGTTTTTTACTTGGTACAGGGGTAGAGGGTCAGAGTTACATGAGTGCACTGAGTCAAGGATCAACAAATAACAGTTCTTTAAACAATAGGTATTTAGAGGTCAATATCATACTTATGCTTTGCTCTACTTCAATAATATCCACTTTTAAAATGTTCTAGAGCAGCACTGTCCAACAGAAATATAAGGTGAGACACAGAAGTTATTTAAAATTTTCTAGTAGCCACATTAAGAAAGCAAAAGGGAATAGGAGAAATTAATTTTATGTTTAACCCATATATGTCTAAAAGTACTATCATTTTAACACATAATCCATGTAAAATTGTGAATCTATAGTTCACATTTTTAAATACTAAGCCTTCTAAATCTGGTATGTACTGCACATTTATAGCCCATCCCAAATGTTTTAGCCACATCTCAAATGCTCAGTAGCCACACGTGGCTAGTGGCTACCCTGCTGGACAGCACTGCTCTAGAGCCTAATGTCCTGTGGGTAAGAATCAGAGTCAGAGCTGGAGATCAGGTCTCCTAAGAACGAGGAAACCGAGGCGCAGAGAGCGTAGAGCGCCTTGCTGGAGGTGGCGCGGCTGAGTGGCGCCTCAGCAGTCGCCTGATTCTGAGTGCTTCCTCCCCTGCACTGCTCATCACAGGAGCAGACCTCCTGGGGAACAGAAGACGCAGAGCGCTCTTCCCAGGGTGCTTTCACCCACTTGCAGGTATCTTATTTTCACCAGAATGCATGAAATTAATTTGTAGGAGGAAAAAAGTAATATTGTGTAAGCCAGAAAAATACCTGTCACTCCTAACAGAAACCAAATGTTAATAGACGGGATTTTTGAAGAAGACACTAACTTGGGGGAATGACAGTACTAGATAATGCACAAGTCAAACAAATACTGGATTCTGGGCTCAGGGCAAGAGGATCTATAGGAAAACATTACAGTAGGTTAACAGAGACTCAGACTCTGCAGAGGGCACTCACCTGGCCATCTGCACCCTGGTCTATGGAATAGCCCTCGTCTCACAGAGAGAACAAGCTGCCACTGTGCAGGGCAGCACTGGCCTGCCCCCAGACCCTCACACCGTGACCACGACCTCCCTGCTGCCATGACTTGGGCAGCCTCTTTGGAGTCAAGTCCAAGCTGCTATGGTGCAGCTCCCTAAAATGCTACGTTGGCAGGCAGGCCCCTCTGCCTGACGAAGCAAATGGAATCGTTCCTACTTCTTTAGACTTCACCATAGTGCTTAGGCTACTGCAAACCCATTTCCATCTTCCAGGGTTTCTTTGGCTTATTCTAAAGCTGGGTGACTCTCGAGTCAGGTGGTGCTGACCCACTGACATTGCCGGAACACTGATCAGCTCCAGAGGACGACGAGCCGGTTGCCTTTGGTTACAGCCTGCTGGCATGTTCGCCACGAACGCATCCACGAAACATCTAATCTACCGCCTAGAGCCTAGGAAAATATCATGCAGGGTCAAAATAATTGCTCTGTTTTGGCAAGGGGGCCTCTGAGGGAAATGTGCTACTAGGATGGAGCATCATATAGAGAATGAAAACTGAATCTGAGCCCCATCAGTTTCCCAGCCTGTCTCACTTTTATTTGTGAGGCATGAGTGAGAATAGATGGGTACACACTCAGTAAAGTATAAAACACTATTAAAACCTACAGTATTATGGAAGTTTGAGCCTCAAAAAGGTAGAGATAGAGCATTCTAAATATCCTTCATTCTTGCACTCAATTTGAGCCACCTACAGATTAATTACTATTTAAAAATGTTCTCCAAAATTTTAATTATAGCTACATAATTAGTTTTCATGTTACTTCTCATTGCCTTGTGGTTTTAAAAAAGGTACTTACCATTTATATCACTACCTTTGGTTACCAGCAATAATAACTGTAATTGCCTAATAATCTAGAAGGCCATCACTAGTTCGTGGGGCAGTTATTTAACCATTTAACCTGTGAAACCAAAAGAAATGTGGTTTATGCACATCAAACATTCCAAAAATAATGTGTGACTTTCCACAAGACATCTAATCTTCCTCTACGATTAATCCATTGCTAATACCTTTTCAGTATTTAAAAAAAAACAATTCTATCTATAATGAAAATTTAGAGTGGTTATATTAAGAGTAAATCTTATATGCAAAGGTTAATCACCAACATCTAGGGCTCTTCCTTTTCTGAAAGCAAAGATGAAGTTCTCTCAACTTCTTTTCCTGGATTTTAAATAAGAAATCATCTCACTTAAAATCCATCTCAAAATGCTCCACTGAGCATAAATATACTTGCTTTGTTCTTAACAAAGTCTACAAAGATGGAATACAGGATTAGCTGTGATTATGACTATAAATTGCACTGTCCCTTTACGCTCAAGTACTCACCATTTTCTTAAAGCATATAAGCCCTATCCTCAAATAAGAATAAAGTCCACAAGGAATGAAAATGTTCCAAATAACACAAATCTACTATTATAAATGAATCTTAGATACAAGGAAAATAGCAACACATCAAATTATCCAAATTCAAAAACTGCTTCAAGAAACAGAAACAATATGTATGTGATATTCTTGGTTAAAAATATTTTAGCAAAAAATATAGCTACTAGTGGGTTTTAAGCCAGTTCGCTGAGTAAAGGTTCTGTAACAAACTGAGAGGTTCTACCGAGAGCAAAACCTCCTACTTCCCCACATTCCTGTGAGAGTAAGGTGCAAATCTATAAAAACTGGTAGACTATTAGTAGGAATGAGATAAAAGTCATATTAATACAGTACTGAAGACTGTATGGTTTTTGAAAATGAAATGCTGTAAAATGGTTCTCATTTTTAGAGTCAGAAAAGTCAAATGCTAGAGGGTCCACTGGATGTCGGTGAAGTCCCCGGGGTCTCCCAGACCTCCTTCTGCTTCCAGATAGTTCATGAAGGCAGCCATGGCTGTGTCGTCATTGTCACAGAGGGCATCGAAATCCAGCGGGGCACCATCACCTGTCAATGACAACACAGGCCGTGTAAGCAAAGCCGTCCATTTCACACACTCGCAAGTTAAAAAGTGATTATTGCCCCAAACGGCAAAGCAAGGCCAGAATACCATGGTATGCATTTCTGAGGGCAAAGTATATGTCTTAAATGCAGAAGCCTGATCTATTTTTAAATGAGTCACCTATTTTTATAACAATCTGCTGTCAAATAACTTGCACAGAAATGAGCTAGTCTATGCACATTCGAATAGAAAATGACACTGCTCAGTGGTAGATTCCCAGACAGCTGGAATCTGGGGGCTGCTGTGTTTGTGTGTGTGTGTGGGGGGGGCCTGGAAGGAGAAATTTAACTTTAATTTAATTTGAAAAAACTCCGTTTCACCTGGAAACAGGAAGGCGGAGACAAATGCACTGCTTTCAAAATTCTGAAATATTCTTATAAAAGGAAGTAAGCAGATTTTTAATTGCAAATGAAAATAAGGAGGGACATGGAAATAGGATTTAGGGTAGACAGAAGGAAGAGTAGAAATTAAGGTTAAAACACAGTAAAGATTAACCAAAGGATTCTAGGTAGTTTTCCAAGTGTAACTGAATTTGAGACGCTTACTACGTGGCTCTGTGTGAAGTTCGTTCCTGTCCTTTCTTCCCTTTGGCGCACTTTGCCAGCAGAGCAGTGTCAGTTATGGGTGTTATGAGACCATGTCATTTGATTTGGACTTTGCATCATTGAAAAGGAATGACTGCAGCTTAAACTTTATATGGTCTTATCCTTTAAACATTCTTCGGAATTGAAATAAATACTTGGGTGCATTTAAATTGTGCATATTTAACAATACCCAGGACAGATTCTGGCCATAACAGAATTCTCAATGACAGGTCATTTAGTAACATACAGTTTTAACTCAAGAGCATGATTGTTCTACTTAGGATTCTAAGGGGGAACACCTAAGTTTTAAAACTGCTTCTCTAGAAATCCCTGTTCCTGAAATAGACGACTAGGGAGTGTCTGAAAACCTAAAAAGGCGGGTAGTTGCCCAAGAGCTTACCGAGGAGGGGGGCGTTAGCGTGGGGCGCGCCGGCGCTGGGGTCCTGCCTCGCAGCCGTCAGCCCCCCAGTTTCAGGACTTGGTGGGGTCACCTCCTCGGCGGCCGTCTTAAAAAAGACAGAGTGGTCTGGTTAGCGAGGCCCCACCTGAATGACGTGAGGCCCTCGGGGCGGCGGCCACCCCGCCACCCTCAGCGTGGCAGCGGCGGTGCCAGGCGCTCCCGCTGGCCTCGCCGCGTTACAGGCCGGGGTCGGGGTCGGGGCCTGACGAGGCTCCGGGCAGGATGCCCACCCAGCCCCCTGAGCGGAGCCCGCACTCTTGGCAAGCATGAAGACGGCGTCCAGCACAGCGAAGAGGCCTGGGTGGCGAGGGAAACGCTGTGCGCTGGCGCCGTGGCGCTAAGCCACGGCCCAGGCGCCCGCAGGAGCCACTGGGCAGGACCCGGTTAACCCAGATGCTGACTGCGAAGTCCTTAGGCTGCTACACAGCTACGGGCCACACCACTCAGTAGTCGACGTTGCTCATAGAATTCCAAGAAACAATCCACCTATATTGTCTTATTAAGTTGATGCACTTTATCAACAGAACATACAGACTTGGAGATTTTTGTTTATTTTAGGCTTAAATCCCTGTTACAAGTATTTTGCCTGGACAAAATGGGCAACAATAAACACCTGCTAAATTTAAGAAGAAATGAATAAAGAGTAGACCAAGAGACTTTTGATATTTGTGTAAAAATAGAATATATTTGTATTTTCAAGTTCCCTTTCTCCCTAGTCAAATTTAATTTCTCCTCTCTCCTATATCCTTGTACCACTTAGTTTATATACTTATTTTAGAGCTTTTCGTTGTCTGTAGTACATTAGAATCATACTGTATGTAAGTCTTTCAGATATTTGTCATTATGCTTAGTCATTTTTGTATACTCAACAATGCTTGATTTCAAACAGTATTTATTCAATTGAATTAAATAGTATACAGTACTCATCTTGTGGCTTATATTACTTAAAGGTTTTTCTCAAACCCTTTAGGTGATTAAAGTACATTTAATTCACTGAAGTGGAACCTATTAAAATAAGAAAATTATTAGTTACCTACTGTTTGCCAGGCACTAAGTGCTTCTGTTTGTTTTTGTATTAAATCAGCTAATTCTCACAGTGCTCTAAGAGTTCTGTGCTATTATCATCCCTGTCGTGCAGATGAGGAAACTGAGGCAAAGAGCGTTTAAGGCACAAGCCCGAGGTTCCGAGGCAGTAACTTGGACCCAGATGGTGGGGCTCCAGAGGCATCACTCTTGACCACCCCCTGTTCTATGCTGCCTCATTCGTTTCTCACAGGGGGACTTCTTTTCCCAGAGACATAATTGACCCACTAGGAGCAAATTCCACTGCTGGTTTATTTCATGACGACTCTTACTTATGAGCATACTTACATTCCTGCAGTTTCCAGGGGAAGTGTCTTCCATTAAATTTGTTGGACTTGAGTCACCAAGGGATGAAGTTGCCTGTAACCTTTAAAAAGCGATACATAAAGACATGGGCTCGGGGAAGCGGCTGTGGCTCAATCAGTAGGGCTCCCGTTTACCATATGGGAGGCCCCGGGTTTGATTCCCGGGGCCTCCTGGTGAAGGCAAGCCCGCCGGCACGGTGTGGTTGGCTGACCCGGCGAGCACAGGCAGCAAGAGGGGGATAAATGAATAAATAAATAAAATCTTTAAAAAAAAAAGACATGGGCTCTATGAAATTTTCTCTTCTGAACACATAATAATCTACTGATGAAATTCAGTGCAGAACTTGAATATCTGAACAGTTTTCACAATGAGACTGACTTGGGTGTCAGAGTTACAGTTGACTATGGAGTGCTGGAAAACACTCCACAGTAAGCAGAAAAGTAAAATTCCAAGGTAAAAGCCCTTAGGGAAATCATGTTACTTTTACTAACCTAGCACATGGGAAAGGAATAGAACAGCACAACAAACAGTTTAAAACAGGTACTCACATCAATTCAGTAAGCAGCATAATTGAAATAAAGATTTACTAACATTCTGCAACTTCCAAAAGTGGAAAATAGTCCGATTTTACTGTCATAGGTCAGCCCCAGGAACAAAATAAGTGAATCACATGCAGAGAACAGAATGGCATAAACATAACACTATATCTCTGTGTATTCTCAAGAAGGCAGCTGAGAAGAAATTACAGAAAAAGAAAATTGAAACAGAGGAATGGAATGGATTAGGTAGGGAGACTCAGAGATGAAAGAACTGGTGGCCTCTCTGGGACATTCAATGCAAACAGCTCGGCTGGCTTTCCCTTGTGTGGCTCGTGTTTGAAAACCCCCACCTGTTCTCTTAGCAATGGTCAAGCAAGCACTGGCCTGATGGCTACTGTGAGGACATCCTGTGGATTTAAATCATTAGTCAGTTGACTGCATCTGTGGCTGATGCACCTATACTTGACAAAGGAGACTGCCTTCCGCAACGAGAGGAGTCTCTCCCCATCAGCTGAAGGCCTTCAAGGAGGCCCTTCAAGGGATGACTGACTTTCTACCTCTAATTCAGCCAGCGTCTCCGGGGAATTTGTGGAAACCTTCATTGGAGTTTCCAACTTGCAGCCTGCCTTAAGGAATTCAGACTTCAAATCCCACAGTCAATTCCTATAATAGATCTCTTATTTATATATATATCCTATTGGCTCTTTTCTCTGGAGAACACTGACTAATATACATATCTTTGCATGATTGTGTGAGAATATTTATTCCTGAGGTAAAATTGCTTAGTTTAAGGTTATATACACTTACATTTTTGATGGATGTTGTCTAATTTCACTCCAAAGTGGGGCAGCAATTTATATTCCAGCAAACAGTTTAAGAATGCCTGTTTCCTCACACTGCTACCGACATTATTATTAAACTTTCGAGTCTTTGACAATCTTCTAAGTAAAAAAAGTATCTCATTATTGTTTTATTTTGTATATGCATATTGCTTACCTATGAATTGGGTTGAGCAATTTTTCAAGTTCCTTGACCATTTATATATATTTTTTGCTTATGTCCACTGTGCAATCATTTTTAAATTATTGAGTTATTATTAATTGCATAATAAAACCTCTCCATATATTAAGATAGTCCTTTTTTATCACATGACATGCATACATTTTCCTCAGTTTATAATTTACACTTCTTCTGTTATGGTTATAGTTATGCTTGAGTTTTGAATTTTTATAGCATTTATAATCTTTTTCTTAATGAATTCTGAATTTTGTGAGATGTTTAGAAAGGTCTTCCCAAACCAAGATTATAAAAATCCATACTTGTGTTCTTGAAATACTTTGATAAGTTTTGTTTTTTTTACTTTGAAATGTTTGATTCATCTAGAATTTTAATGTAAGGAAAAATGTTTGAATTTAGTTTTATATACTTTTTCCCAAATGTTTATTCAGTTATCACAATGCCATTTACTGTTCATTCTATTTCTCCCTGATTTAATATGCTGCTTTTACCATAAAATTTATTTCCATATATATTTGAGTCTATTTCTTTCTTACTTTTTTTTGAGGTACTAGGGCCAGGGATTGAACTGGAACCTCATATGTAGGAAGCCGGCGCTCAACCACTGAGCCACATCGGCTCCCCTGAGTTGGTTTATTCATTTGTTTGCTTGTTGTTGTTTTGTTTTTAAGAAGTACCAGGGACCAAACCCAGGACCTCCCATGTGGGAAGCATGCGCTCAGCTGCTTAAGCCACATCAGTTCCCCAAACTCTTTTTTTTTTTTTTTTTTAGGAGGTACCGGGGATTGAACCCAGGACGTCAGACATGGGAAGCAGGTGCTCAACCACTGAGCTACATCCATACCAGAGTCTATTTCTGAATCCTGTTCTTTTCCATTGATCTTTCTGTTTGTAGGTTGTACCAAAAAGTTCAAGTGATTGCAGCTTTATCATATATTTTAATATCTGGTAGGGTTAGTCTTGTTACTTTTGTTTTTCACAATTTTCCTGGATATTTCCCAATAGTTAATATCATTTTGTCAGATTCCAAAAACCCACAAATGCACGGCAGTGACACATCCTTACAACACTGGGTCTTCCCCATGCAAAACAAGCTGTATCTGGGAAGCTACTCAAGCCATCTTTTGTGTACATTCACAGCATTTTTAAGTGTCGTTGTTTTTCCAGATAGCTCAGGACACTTGTGAATTTTGTATCTAATTATTCTGGGATTTTTTGGCTGTTGCTTCTGTAAATGGGACCTTCTCTTCCATTATATATACTTTTTTTAGTTTTTTTAAAAAACATTACCTCTGCAAACCCAGAATTTCATTTGCAATATCTGTTCCGATACAACCAGCACCAAGTACTGCTCCAGTAGACATTCCTGGCACGCTAAGGCAAGACTGCCTGGAGGACTCTAAATAATAACAAAAGGAAAAATTCACAGAAGGGGCGTAAAAAGTAAGGAACTGTGGTTAATATCTTTCTCTCAATTCAAATACATTTCCTATTTTTCTCCTTGAAAAACAAAAGCAGACTAGCTGCATCCTGAAATGTTAGGAAAATTCCTCCCAGAGTTACAAACACAACCCACGTTGTTTCTAAATACTTAGGAAGAGGCCATCGGAATCAAATGTCCGGAAAGTCATTTGAGGTTACAATCATGGCCTGAAAATCTTGAGTACAGAGGCCTCTTCCCACTCTAATCTCCATGGTAAAGCCAGAGCAATACTTCATTTTTAAAATGTCCTAATCTTTTTATTTCTAATTATACATGTAACACATTAATACATTCATGTGGTAAAAACTTAATACAGATAATAAAAAAGCCCCCTTAATGCTTTTTATTAATTTGCCCTACAGATATGTATTGAGTGCCACAGTGTGCCAGGAGCCATGCTGGGTAAGGGAGAGCAAAAGGACAAAGCACCCTCTTGCTCTTGAAGAACTCACAGTGCAGCCGTGAGCCAGGCGGGCGAACAACTAACGGTCGTACGCTATGGGTAAGAACCGTGTGGCCAGTCCTTCGGGAGACCCACGAGGAGACCGCGGGCCTGACAATTCGAAATGGGAATTTCTTTCCCTTTCAACTTAGTCTCTTTAAACTGAAGTTGGGATTCTTATAACCTGACCCACAGAATATTCTTCAGTTTCAACTTGAAATTCTTTCCCTCAGCAATTCAATAATAATTTTCCATAATAACACATATTAGTAATAAGTCTTCCATCATCTGAAACTCAGCTTACCTTCTGAGGACTGAGAGCTGCAGGGAGGCAGTGATGCATTCCCAGTCGCGTTATTCCCCCTAGAATTAAGAAACACCACAGGTGATCTTTTTTTAAGGTGAAGGAAATTGTTAAAGCGACTCTGTTTGGTTCTGTGTATTGGATTTGTCGATTCTTGCCCCACTTCTGTTTTATACACATGTATTCGTAATGTCACCGCCAGAGATGTGCTAAGTACCAGGGCATTTGCCCAATGCCCTCTTATCCTATAAGGTACATGTTCTTGGTTACAAACTCTCATTTCTAACACTATTGACAAAAAAGGCAAGGCCTAGTATGCTGGCATAACAGGGCATACTGGAGGTTAAGCTTTTTGTGCTCTTTCCTTACTAAATAGTGTAGATGAGGAAACAGATTTAGTCTGATGAAACCTTCCAGCTCTTTCAAAGGGGAATTAAAGAAAGATATTACAGCACACTGCACATCGGTGGAAGTTGCTCCCTTCGGCTGACACGGTTACCGTCTGCCTGGCAGACAGGGCTTGGGCTGGGGTCTCGGCTCAGCCTCACCAGCCCCCCGGAGCTGGGCACACCCTACACAGTCAGATGCGGCACCCCAGGTGCAGAAGATGCACTCATGGAAATGACGTGGAGAACAAAGCAATGATTTTCACAGCGGCAGTTTACAGCCATGTCCATATTGGGACATGGCATGTAGGTAGGAAAGAAATGCTTGAATACAATGCCTTAACTGCCATATATGATACAAAGCAAAAAGGAATATATTATAAAACAGGGGTTCTTAACCTTTTTTGTTCCACGGACTCCTCTGCCAGTCAGGTGAAAATCAGTACCCCTTACTAAGTCCACACCGTACTGTGTATTATTTAATAAATATATCACACCCGCACCAACACAGCCCCACAAGAATAATGTTTTTTCAAATTTTCAATTCAAGCTCATGGACCTCCTGAAATCTTTCCATGGAGGGTCCGTTGACCCCTGTTAAGAACCCCTGTTATTAAAGGGCAAACTTTAAGTTTAATTAAGAGAACTGATGCCAAAGAACATTAAGTGAATTCCTCAAAACATATATCTCAAATTGTAATGTAAGTCCAGAAGATCGTACAGTTTTAATGGTTTAGCCAAATGTGAAAAGAGAAGCAAAGAAAATCATTTGAAATTAATATAAAGGTCTTAACATAAAAAATTACTTACAAAACCAAAGTGTTGACAGACACAATATATTCCAGTTCTTTGGTCCAAGGATTTGTGAAACTAAACCACTGGCTTTTTAAAGTTACAAAAGAACCATCTTTCGCTCTGAATTTGTAGGAGTCTGTAAATATTTTCTCTTTACTCTGTAGAACTTAACAAGAAAAGAGAATGATTAGCCTATCAGTCAAAGTCTATCTCAGCACTATAAAAATCAATCCCTTGAGGATTCACTCAAGGTTTGCTTTTCACAGGAAGGAAAGATTAAGAGGTGGATCTGTAAGTTAATTACCAAACAACAGGCCCCCACTCAATGTCTACCTGCTTTATGCTTGTCAGTCAAATTACTGTGGTCATCTTGATGAAAATATTCGTAACAGGAAGTTCCCAGGAGTTCCTGAGGCAGGTAGCCTAAAACGGCTGTGGCCCTGGTTTTACAATAGAAAAGCAGCTTCAGAACTGGTAGAGTACCCCTCCCAGACCATTACAGACCCAAGCACGGTGGGGGGAGAGGGAGGGAGACAGGGAGAGCAGTGCTTCTGCGTCGCTGGGACCTCGGCCGCCCCACACTCAGCCTAGAGCGCGAGACAGGTGGGCCTCGGGGCCTGGGGCTATCGCCTTTCCCAGGGCAGCCCTCAGGACCGTCCCCCCAGGAACCGGCGGCACACTTAAGAAATGCCCACGTGGGCGATGACATACACACATTCTTACGTTATCTAAATTTTTATTTCCTGTTCTGACGCCTTAAAAAAGATCCAGTAGTGCTGCTAAGCCACATCTTTTAATAGCTTTGACCATCACATTGAACTCTGATAATTATGGCATGAAGTGTTTACCTTTGATCAACATAGACAAATTTTCCGTTTATTGCAAACCGGGTTATAAACTGAGTTGGTTTGACTTTGATCTCGCCACTGCTCTGTGGGACGATGTACGGGTGCAACCTCCCGACAGCGACGAGGCACGGCAGGCTCCTGCCATCTTCCTTACTGTCCCTCTCTTCCTCCGCTCCGACAGCACTTGGAGGCCAGTTTCTCAAGTAGCCAGTGCAGTGGATAGTACAGAATTTTCTATGATCTAATTCAGAAGTTAGAGAAAACGGCGTTGGAATCATCATGAAGACGTTGTTAACTTTCTTACACTGGCATTTATGAAGGCCATGACTGTGCTAGTAAATGCTCTTTAAATATGCTAGAACATGGCAGTGAAAAGAAATCACTGGTCTCATTTTCATTTATTCAACAACTTTACTTTTCATGGGTAAATCTTCTCAGGAACTAATTTATACTCCCTATATCCAAAGGCTGCCAGATTGCTTTGGTTTACGTTTAATATATTTAAATAATAAATATATTATAGATTAATATATTTTCAAGTCAAATTTTAAATTACAGTAATTTATGTTAGAAAAAGTTAAACGTCATGCTCCTTGCTCCTAGCCACAAAGATAAATGTTTTCAGGTTATTAAACTTTTAGCATATAATTTATATTCAAAAGTACAAAAGGGACATTTAAATCATTATGCATATTCTTAAATTTCTTGTGTTAGCACTTATAATAGCTAATATATATATGATTATAATAGATTACAGAAACATTTTAGAGAACATTTAGGAAAATATATAATAAAACGTATGAAAATAGAATTTGACTCAAA
This sequence comes from Tolypeutes matacus, assembly GCA_026826555.1. Lineage (NCBI taxonomy): Eukaryota > Metazoa > Chordata > Mammalia > Cingulata > Chlamyphoridae > Tolypeutes > Tolypeutes matacus. Next base: position 4,473,955 of record JAKSZT010054548.1, on the reverse strand, counting down.
AACTTCACTTTTCAGAAAAATCCCAAGCAATTAACTCCATAGGAAAAAAGCTTGTCAAGCAGGTCCAACCAGAATAAAAATTTGGAAATAATCTGTGTGCTCAAATATTTGGAAATGCTTAAGAACACAATGAAATAAAACCCAGGCATTAAAGATGAGAAATATACAGATTAAGGAAGTCCATCAAAAAAAAAAAAAAAAAAAAAAGGAATTAAAGGTTAAAAAGTAGGGAAAAAAAACGATTTAAATTACTTAAAATAGCTTTTCATGAGAAGACTTAGAAAAGACCAGAACCGTCATGGTTTTCAATTGACACTTCTTGGTAAATTATTGTTACTACAATCAATCTTTAAAAAATTTTAAGCAGAAGATGAAATGAGCTGTCTTGTAAAACAGTAGTTTGTAATAGCAGCAAAGAATTACAGGGCACTTTACGTGCCAGACTGTGCTGCAGGAGCTTTAAGTGTGTAACTCGCCATCCTCTGCACAGTCCTACGAGATGTTCTAACACCCCACTGTCTGGGACACTGAGAGTTAAGGCCAAGGCCGGGGCAGGAAACGGGGGCTGGGGTCTCGCTCGCTCGGGCTGCTGCGAGCTCCCCTTCTGAACCACTCACGCTGTGCACTGGTGACAGCGAGTGCTCTGTCACGGAAGCTGCTCGAGCAAGAGTTGCCTGAGTGTCGGGGTGAGGGTGGGGGACAAAGGTGTGATCCATTCAGAGGCTGCGATGGGCCAACAGCCAGAGGAGAAAGCAGGGGACGCTTCCCAGTCTCTACCACTAGTGTACCACTCTGCTTAATGAGGAACCTGAGGCCTTTACTTCACAGCCAGCACCCAAGGTACCTCAAAGGAATTAAGATGGGGATAAGCGTGAGTGCAAGGTTTCCATTCACATTAACAAAACAAGATGGCAGCCAAATAAAAAGGCTTATACAAAGCGATGGCACTTTTCAGACACACAAATGAAACGGACAAAAAATGTTCAACTGAAAATAGGTTCAAAAACGGTTTGTATTGATCTATGGGGTCTCATTGCAGAACTTGGCCTTTTACCTTGATTCTTCTCTTACAACAGGGTAACCACCTAAATTTCCACATTAATCTGTCCCTCAGTTCTCACCTTGAACATTTACTCAGCTGGAAAATTTCTAGTTGAGATTATATAATTCCATCCATTGCCATTCATTTGATCAACTGCTTAAAGTAAAACAAAACAGAACAGAACAAAACAAAAGATCCCATAAAAACTCTTAGCCCCAGAATTCTTTAGCTCTTATCAGGAGTCATGAACCCCAATTCTTGCCAAACTATTTATTTACATCAGCTCCAGAGGATGGCTTCAAGTGTAAGCTACTCCACATTTTTTTTTAAAAAACCTGTAGTACTGCAAACCGTGCCTTCATTTCCAGGATATCCTTTCAAACTCCTTTAGGACTGTTTCCTCCGGGAGGTGCAAGCTGGGTCTCCCAATTCGGAAGCTTGCTGCCTTAGTTTGAATTCTTGCAGAAGAAGATCCAGAGAAAGGATTCAAGAATAGGAAATTATCTGAGAGGTGATCCCAGGGATCACTTCTAGGAAGTGGGGAAATCAGACAGGAAATAGAAGGAAGCTGATAAAGGGCATGTTTTCAAGCAAGAAGCCACTTTGGGAAACTGAAGCTAAATCGACTGGGACATTTTCAGGAAAAGGCAGCTGAGGAGCAAAGTATTGATGCACCAGGGGTGTCCCCAAGGGGCACCGATTCCCCACACTTCAGACCTGGCTCTGAAGACCGTACTGGTCTCAGATGCTGGCAGAGGAGTCTGGGTGTCGTGCTCTGAAATGGCGAGTGCCGAGGGCCCTGACAGCACACGCCACACCTGCGTAAGAAGCAAGGGATTCTGGGTACAACCAGTGTAGTAAGAACATCTTACTAAAATAAGTTTTAGAAAAACCTAAGCCACTGGGTCGCACTCATGCCTCATCACCCTTGGATTTCACAAGTTGAGCCTCAGAAGCTTTTTCAAAGTCTGAACACATGACATTAATGTTGGAATCAGAGTGGACATAATTTCTTAGTGTAAATGTTTATTGTTAGAAACTTTATTATGAAAAATCCCAAGCGTACATAAAACTGGAGACGAGTATAACGAAATCCCACTTCAGCAATTATCAACTGATGGCCATTCCTGCAAGTTTATCATTGATAAATCTTAAATTCAGTTTCCAATTAGCATAAAAGGGCAGTTCTCTCATCTTTCTTTAAATGTAACTGATTTATGGTAAAAGGGAGAAAAAATTCCTTTACTAACCACCAGCTTTTAGCATTAGTGGATCCCACTGGCTTCTTACCATGAGGAAAAAAATAATTCAGTAGCAGCTACATGCAAAGGGAAATCATTTCAATTGACAGACACTCTCCTCAGTTAAAGCAGAGTTCAAAATCACCTCCCGCAGGGCCAATGGGAGCTACGCCCCCCCCCCCCAGGGCCAAAGCAGCCGCAGGCCTTTGGCACAGAGCCCTGGGGTGTGAAACACTTGGTTCAAGTGCTTGAGCAGATTAGAAATTCCTTCTTAAGAAGACCTTTGAGCCTGACTGTAGGCATCTGAGTGGCTCAGCTTGATGTGGGCGTGGAATGTCCTAGAGTGGGTAAGAACACATTCCTACAACAGAAGCCAACTAACTCCCTGGCCAGCACGTCTGTTACAGAAATCATCTAGAATGGATCTCCTTAATAACCTTTGGCCTCCAGGGAGCTCCTCTAGTAGGTGACACAGTGTGGTAAAAAGAATACAATGATTTTAAGGCCGTATCCCTGATTCTGCTGCTTACTGTGTGACTGGAGAAAAATCATGGAACCTCTTTAAGCCTCAGTTTCCTCATCTGCAAAATGGGGATGTTTTGCACAGGACTCTCATAAGGATTAAGATGAATAATTATGCAAAATGCCTGGCATATAATAGATTATTCCATCTTTGCTCCCTTTCATTTTTCCTTCTCTTCTTCCAGAGCCACGAATAACAGCTACTAACATTTATTGAGTGCTTCCTCAGAACCAACCTAGCCACACTCCTATGACGTGCTGTGATTATACCCATTTTTCAGATAGAAACATAGAGATGATAAGGTCACCCAGTTGTTAAGTGTCAGACCTGACACTCAACTCTTTCTACTCTGTCCTAAAGCCTGTTCACTAGCAGGGCTATTGTGAAGCACAGCCTAGAAACTGGAACAGAGGAGGGCCTCAAACACATTAAGTCCCCTTAGCCCATTACAGAACTCACCTATGAATTAAATCTAATTGACCATTTGCCAAATATCCTTGAAATAATATATTTTCCCTGTAAGATTATCACATCTTTCTTTCAAAGGGAATAAATCTACCCTGCCTCTTCTATAAATCTCTAAAATTTATAATAAAAAATCCTTTTAGAAACTACATGCCCTCCAGTGTGGGACATGACTCCCAGGGATAAGCCTCCCTGGCACTGAGGAATTATTACTAAGCACCAATTAGTGATGCATTTGGAAAAAGACTTTTACCCAAAGGGGGAAATATTAAATACAAAAGAGTTTTTATGGCTGAGCGATTTCAAAGTGAGTAGGGAGGTCATTCCAGAGCTTACACTTATGCACATCTCAGGCAACTGTCACAGTAAACAAAGCCTCAAAGAGGGGTGCTCCCAAAGGCTCTAGAGACATCTGGACACTATAGGCAAGGAACACAACCCCATGAAATCAGCAACCTGTTGGTGGGCCTTACCTTGGAATACATGACAACCTATTTCCCCAATGTAACAGAGCTAGACTCATTTCCCTACACATGATTCTTCTACCCCTTGTATTTGAACCTATAATTAGCACTACACCTGTTAAATATATGTCCCAGAGACTTACATCTTCAGTCTGTTCATATGCTGGTTGAGCCCTGAATCTCAGCAGAGTTACAGCGAACACCTACACTCTGGTTCATCGGACTTGCCCAGGACAACTAACACAATCATGATGATGGACAACACCTCTCCCCTCCTGCCCCCCCCCCAAAATAAACTACATGGAAGCACTAAAGTTTGATTATTCTCAAGAATTCTGCTTAGATTCCGCTCCCCCCTCCAACCTATGACTATACACATTTTTGCTTAAGATTCAGTATTTAGAACACTGCTTCAAAATACTACAACAGGACTGTGCAGTTCTATAAGAACATCCCACTTTCCTTTCTGTATTGTTGCAAAAGTGATAAAAGTCCAGATGCAGAAATTACTATACTCAGTTTATTATCAGTGACTGATCTGGGCTCCCATACCTAAGAAAAATTCTCTAAGAATGTATATATTCAGGCAGGCATGAAAAGTCTAAGGTGACAGAAAGAGGGAAAAGCTAGACAAGCTAGAGTCCAGCACTAGTTTATGACTTATGGTTCCATATTTCAAGCCAAATATTAATATGCCAAATTAATAAATATAAATTTACTTTCAGCAAGGCTCTGATTCCTTTCCTATAACAGGACCTTTTCAGATGCATTTCTCATGAGAATTTTGGATAGAAAATGATCCAAATTGTTTGCTGGAAACTTTGTGGGATAAAAATCTAAAAAGTATGTTGAAATTACTTCTTGGTTGGAGCAAAAACTCAATACTGTAAATTTATTCACTGGATTTTTAATTGTTTTTGTGAATCTGAAAGTGGTTATGCAGTTATGTGGTCAGTCACTCAGAGACAAAGGGTAGGAGGATGGCCACTTACACACTCAGCAAATACCTCTTGCATGTCTACTATGCGCCACGTACCATGGAAAGAGGCATGAAGCTCTTGTTCTCGTGAGAGAGGTTAAGTGTAAAGAAATAACTTCAGTTCATGGGAGAGGCCAAGTGTAAAGAAGTAACTTCAGTACAGTGTGGAAAGGGCAGCAATGCTCAGACTTACTGATGATCACCAAAGGCGGGTGCTTGGGACTTACAGCAAATGAATGTAGGGTATTGTGGCAGGTTGAGATTATTTATGAACCCCAAAAAGGATAAGGATTGTTTGTAAACTGGTCTATTCCTCTGGTCATGATACCCTTTGACTGTATTAAATTCAAAGGTTTTATGTTTACTTGATTAAATTAAGATTAGGGCTTTGATTCAGCCATGTCAGTAGGGTGTGACCCAGGGTTGAGTCCCCACCCCCTTGGTGGGCTATATAAATGGACATTCAAGAAGATACACAGTAGAAGATACACACAGGAAGAGAGAAGCTCCATAGACCCCAGAGAAGAAAACTTTGTCAGCTTTGATCCTGTGGCCCTGGGAAAAGAGATGACCCACATGCCTGATAGTTTACAGCTGACCCTATGAAGAGACCAGAGCAGCTGAGCCAGGAAAGAAATGAGCCCTCTGCCAGCTTACAGATGAGATAGGAAGAAGCTGGGACTACGGAGTCTTATGAGGAAGAAGGAAGGCTGAACCCTCGCAGAGATCAGCAACAGACTTGGGTGAGAAAGTACCCATTATGGTACCATAAGTTGGACTCTTTAGGGCCTTGTAACTGTAAGCTTTTACCCCAAATAAATACCCTTTATATTTGGATTTCTGGTACTTTGCATCAGCACCCCTTTGGCTAATACAGGTGTCAGGCAGGTTTCCATGATGCCTGTGCCCTAATGGCCCAGGGTCAGCCAAGAGGCTTGCAGTCCCCATTCCTGCCAGCTGAAGGCCTGATGCAGCTGCTGGGATTCTGCTATGAAGCACTGAAACTGGTAAACCTCTAATGCTCTCTGGGTAGGTGTCCTGAGCCATGAGCCGACAGGCTCAGTCTTCTCTTCCGTATAGGGTGCATATGGCTTAAAGTTTAATATTTCAGTATGGTGGAGAAGCATGTCCTCAGGCTGCCCCTAAAATCTTTCATGTCTCCACTGACGATCCTGGAGGGCCTGCCACACGGGAGACCAGCCCTCTTGAAAGGTTTCTGGAGGTCCTTTCAGCTGGCCCACCTGTCTGGGCCTCTTGCACTGCCGACGTGAAACCCCAAGGGGTGCAGACCCAGGGTGTGGATTTGGTATTTCATAATCTACTAAGTGGCAATGGCCACTCAGCTCCCACTGGGCCTAGAACACAATGAAAGCATTCTTCCCCACTCTCTGCTATATGCTTACTAAAAAGTTCAGATACCTCCCAGGGGCTTCCGCAGGACTCATCTGTTATTTCTCTAATCTCTAAAGCATCATTGATTCTGCATCCTGTCAAAGAAACCTTAAGTAACAGTCACTGTATGTTTGATTTTAAGTTATATGCACCAACTATTATACCACTATATTATGTGTATCCTAAAACACAAATTAAGCTGAAATTAAAAATACATGAGAAAAAGATAAAAACAATATTTTAAGAACACACTCTATTTCTTAATGGAAAAACATTTTGGTTTCCTAAAAATTATTATACATATTCTTTCGTGAGAACAGTATAATTAATTATGCTTTATTAATGTTTTAAATCCTTGTTTTAAGCCTTTCTGAATCAGTGATTTTAAGGTCTGGTTCTAATCTAACCTCTTACTCTATTTTCTTTTTGTCATGGCACTCATCACCACTAGCAAGGATTTTGTTTTGGTCACTGCTCCTACCTCAGCATGTAGAACATTTGGCACAAAGTGTGTACTCAATAAGTGTTCATTAAAAAAACGCATTTTTCTTGAGCGCAATATCATTTAATGGTGTGCTATTGTGCATTCCTTCTCTGCTCCAGGTCTAGGGGCCTCGTGTTGGTGGATTGAAATTGGTCATGGTGGGACAGTCTACACCACAGGAATTGGCAAAGCTACAAATCAAGGCTTGATTTATTATTATTATTATTTTTATCATCTACACCTAACAATGCTATGGAAAAAATATTAATAATGGAGATTAAATTTAAAAGTGTCTGAAGTTGTTACAAAGGGAATAGCACAAAAATTGAGTAGTCTTCCAGTATTCAAAAACTATTACCGGGAAGCAGTTGTGGCTCAAGTGGCTGGGCTCCCGTTTACCATATGGGAGGCCCCGGGTTCAATTCCTGGGGTCTCCTGGTGAAGGTGAGCCAGCCCATGCAGTAAGCTGGCGCAACAAAGAGAGACAAGCAGACACAGAAAAACGCACAACAAATGGACACAGCGAGCACAACCAGCAAGGGGGGGATAAATAAATAAAAATAAAAGAAATCTTAAAACAGCAAAAAAAAAACCACAAAAAACTATTACCCATTTTCAGCAAAGAAGTCACTCAGGTGACTGACAAATGAGTGAAATCCCAACAACATGTCCTCGTGGTTTCACTTCTGTCTTACTCAGTAATGTAAAGGACAGCATCAATCAACATCCTGGCAGAACCTCACCAGGAGGCTGTGGTGAAGCAATACTACTTCAGGCACCTACACACCTGGTCCCAGCTGCCTCCTTCCCACCACTGTCTTCCCTCCAGACTCTACTCACATGGATCTTTTTTTTTTTGGCCCCTGAAAATACCAAGTTTCTCCTACCTCAGGGCCTTTATACTTGCCTTTCTTTCTGCCAGAAACTTCTTCCCACAGGCCTTTGTATGACTGACTCCTTCTCACCGTTCAGGTCTCAGATCAAATGTCACCTAAGAGAGACGCTTCTAGAACTCTACCTAAAGTAACTGTTCCTTCCCAGCCCGTCCTTCGCATCACCCCATTTTAGTGGCTTCCTTGTACTTTCCCTTCCCTAGGATACTCATTAGTTTCCATGGTGTGGGCTGCCTCCCGTCCTTCTAACACAAGGGCCCCTGGAGTAGTGACTCTGCCTGCCTGTTCTGTGTGCAGGCGTCTAGTACAGTGTGGGGCATACAGTGGGTGCTCAATAAATAACTGTTGGCCAACCGTTTCTTTTTATATATTTATTTAGAGTCTACTATATCAAGCAGATATCTCAGGCTTATTTCTATCACTTTTACTTAAGTCTAGCCAATGTGCAGGGGCCCCAAGAGAAGTAAGATTTTGAGAGACGCTGTGAGAAAACACAAGTGGGGGAGGCGTCTTCACCAGCGAACTCGAGCTCCAGCACTGTCACTGCTGCCCAGGACTCTTGTTTTGCTGCCCTCCTTTTCCCCTCTCTCCTCCTCTTGTGCTCCCAGAGAATTCCATGCTTGGGAGAAGAATCTGAGGAAGTGGTTCTCAAGGAGTGGCCTCTGGACTGGCAGCATCAGCAACGACTGGGAACTTGTGTGCCCCAAACCTACAGAATCTCTGGGTGGAGGCCCAGCAATCTGTGTTTTAAAAATCCCTTTAGGTGAATGTGAGGCAGGCCAAAGGGTGAGAACCACCGGTCTAAAAGGATATCTTAAAACTATATTTCTGCAGAGCGTCTAAATTCTACTGAAGAATTAGGACACATTTAGATGGCGATGGATGAGTTAGGGTGGAGGGTGAAAGCATGGGAGAATGAGGTTATGGCAGTCTGAAGCTTTTATGGACCCCAGAAAATCCTGTTCTTAAAGCTAATCCATTCCTGGGCATGCAGACCTATTGTAGGTGGGACCTTTTGATTAAATCACTTCAGGTAAGGGCCTTTGAGTACATTGTGTGACCCAGGGTGGGTCTTAAGCCTCATACTGGCGTCCTTTGTAAACGGAGGAATAAAAAAAACACAGACACAGAAAAAAGCCACCAAGACAGAGAGAAGCCTCCAGAAGTTGAAATCAATGAAGCCGGGAGAGAGAAAAGCTACAGAAGCTGAAGCCACAAGGCCTGGGGGAGAGGGAGAGGGAGAGACACCCCCCCCCCCCCCCCCCGCCAGCCATGTGCCTGCCGGCAGCTGGGGGAGAAAGCATCTCTGGACCGTGCCTTGACTTGGGCACTTTCATGGCCTGACAACTGTAAGCTTTTAACCTACTAAGTCTTCACAGTTAAAAGTCAGCCCACTTTTGTATACGGCACTGGCAACCTTTAGCAAACTGAAACAGAGGTTTTTGCCAAGGAGTTTATGAATAAACATTCAGCCTGGATAAACGTTTCCAAGTTCAAGAGAAGAAATTAATCTGAATGTGTTTATGGGTTTGAGGTGGACAGAGTTGGGTAAATTTATTCATTTTGGAAGGGAGATTAGATTGGGAGAACTGGTAGGAAGAATTAGATCAGGGTGGAGGGGAAAGAATAGAGGTTAGAAATCAAATCTGTGGGGTTGCAAAGCAGAGCAGCAAAGAGGAAGATGGCTGGGCAAGGGGTGGAAGGTGAAGTCAAGCTGTACAGAAGGAAAGAATGACACTGGGCACCATCCATGTGCCAAGACAAGCAGCAGAGCACGGTACTGGTAGCAAATAAGTTCATGGAGCAAATCTTCTTCTCCCGGGAGGAAAGACAAATCAATGTGGTACTCTTTAAAACACTTACTTACAAAACCTGATCATTAGAATCTCTAAGCAATTTATAACTTGCATCAAACAGAGACTTCAGCTCTGTTAAGGCAGCTGCCTCGGCTGCCATTTCTTTCTCTCCTATGACTGCTCTGTAGGTGGCTGGTAATGGTTGGATTTGTTTGACTTGGTGTTAGTTCACCTCTAGTCCACCCACACAATAGGAATATTCCTGCCCTTGGGCTGCTGCCCGCATTATGTGGCCGCCACCCATTTGGCCACTCTGATGAGATGAACGTGGCTGACTTGGGAAGGAGGGCGGAAAGAGCAGGCTCTCTGAGGCAGTCAGAGCGCTTACCATCTGCTAGTCACTGCCATAAAAGCTTATATGCACTATTTCCTCTAGCAGGGTTTATATAGTGCCCAACACTCATTGAGTCTAACTGCAGGAACCATTGCAGGCACATCACATTAGCTCAATCCTTACAACAACTTAGGGAGGCTCTACTGTTCTCCCCATGTTACAGCTGAGAAGAATTAGCCTGGAAGGACGCAGTGACCGGCCTCAAGCCACATAGCTAATACCTGGAGTTAGGAGGCAAACCTGGACAGCCTGGCTCCAGAGTCTGCTTATTTACCCATGCCACTGAACCACACTACCCGTGAGTATCCCCGTTCTACAGACAAGGAAACCCAAGCTCGGCGTGATTAAGAGATTTGCTCCCAGCCACCGAGGCAGTAAGTGGTAGAGCCAAAATCTGACCCATGTTAGGTGGACTCTTCGCCCAGCAGGTGACACAGGTGACAACATGCCACCCCAGGGAAACCACTGGTGGCTTATGGACAGCCCCCATAACGCGCCGGGGTTCTTTACAGCCTAACGTACATGCAGGGGTGAGGGTCGGGCAGGCCTGGGGCCAGGCTCTGGCTCTGTGCCTTTCTGCCGGTTACTGAACTCCCCAAACCTCTCTTCTGCAAGTCTAAAACAGAGATGGCGGTGTGTTTCCATGGGGATCGAAACCCTTCACGCAGTGCCTAGCGCAGGGTAAGTGCTCAGTGAGTTTTAGGGTTTATCATCTTGGGTGGTTAACAACAGTTTCGATGGAAACTTGTAAATGGAGCGAATCTTGCAGCTCCATGTAACTACCCTTTTAAAGGACGTGAAAACAGATCTCACCCTGAAATCTGCATGGGGGTCCTAAATCAATAGCCTGGCACAGTCTTAGGCATCCCTGAAATTTCCCAACTCAGTTTAATCGATGAGTGTTAAGTCAATTCAAAACGTAAACATCTTTTGTGATAAACAGGGTAGGCTAAACATTCGCTATATTAGAAACCATGCATGTGTCCCCAGACCTAATTTTTCTCCCTAGGTCTGGTTTATAGAATGCTGGTGATAAACCAAGCCTGATTTATTATATGACCATCCTGTATGGGAAAAGACTAACTCTGGGTATCTTTGGTCAACCTTAAGAGACGTAGCAGGGGGATGGATGTGGCTCAAATGGTTGGACGTCCGTCTCCCACAGGGAGGGACCTGGGTTTGATCCCTGGGACCTCCCGATAAAAAGAAAAAAAAAAAGAAAAAGATAGAAGGCGCGTGGGCCGCCAGGCCCCACCGAGCCACGCAGCAAAATGATGATGTAACAAGAGAGTGACACAAGGGAGAGCCAAGATGAGATGCGCCAAAAAACCCGGAACTAAGGTGGCACAGGCGGTAGGATGCCTCTTTCCCAAATTGGAGTTTCTGAGGATTGAATCCCGGCGAAGACAGGAGAAGGATGAGAGGCGAGGGCAGGAAACAGACACAGAGAATTGCCCAGCAAATGGACACAAAAAAAGCAAAACCAGGGCGGGAGGGGGATGTTAAAATGGATAAAAGTAAATAAATAAATTTTAAAAAAAAACCACGTAAACATCTACAGGACAACCATAAAAGATTCTCAAGAACATGGAACTAGAGACATTTACCAAAGAGCCACGAAGGCGCGAACATAAAAACCACACCTGGAACAGCTTACGAGACTTTCACCAAAGTTAACCGAATCAGGCTCGTGGGCTCCTGTAGTGTTTTTAAAGACCTAACTTTCATGTTTTAAAAAGTGCTAATGGAGTTTCATAGTGTAAGTGTTAGTTCCATTTCTTCCCAGCTTTACCCGGTTGCTAGCCCTCAAACCCCAATTTCAACAGCTCCATTAAAATCCTGGGTAATAAGGAAAACACAGCTACCTGATAAGTTTGAATTATACAACGAGCCAATCCAAATAAGTCATATCTCCTCAGGTGCATTTGCCCTCAGTTATTTGCCTTGACTCTGCGTTTTGTTTTTTTCTACATGGGAACTATTTAGGACATTAACTTTATATCCATGCCTCATATCACTGAACATTCAAAAGGCTGATACCTTTCCTCCTGGAGCTGGGCAAGCCTTCATGCTCTTCCTTGACAGTGACTTTACAACTCTTTATCCGGCAGAAAAAGGATCGCCTGGAGCCAGGACACACGCCAGTCCTCCCAGTGTAGAAATTACTGAGAACCTGCAAGCCAGCTTTCATGGCAGAAGGGACAAGAGAACAGGCGGAAGAGAGCGCTTTCAAATAACTGTGGAATTTATCCCGTAATGCTTTCTGATCATCTACTACATTTGTGTGTAAGTTCAAAAAGAAGAAATGATTATTTAAAGCAATGACACAGTTGTACAGTAAAGTCCACAGTGAAACAAACCAAACAAATGTATTTGTCTAGCAATCACATTTTGATAACTTATCTTTATTTTCCCCCAGGGAGTGGATAATAAAGATAATTTAAGTGAAATTAAAGTAAAGTAAAAATGAAAAAGACCACAACGATAACTACAACTGATGGCACAAAGCATCATTATTTTTGTACTGTACATCATAATTTGGCACTTAGCACTTTCAAAGAAGAGAAACATTTTTGGAGAAAATAAAGAATACTTACACTTTCCCAACAATTTTACAAGGTCTTTTGATTGAGCAGACCTAACTCATATAAAAGAGAGCAATTCTCTCTCAGCATATAGCTAGATAAAATGCTATGAACCTTTATCCAAAATAAGATACTTTCTCATAAAGATTTTATTAGAATACGAAAAGCAGAAAATACGAACCGATCATATTTTCTCCAGACAGAGCGCCTTCGTAAGAATATATTTGTTCTTATACATGTGTATCGAGTCAGGAATTTGCTATATAGCTCTACTGATTGTATACTGATTATAAAGTTCACTAACTCCTCTCGATAACACCACACTTAGCTGTTTTAAAAACATTGCAGAGTTGTACTCTTACGTAATGAATATATTTACATAAAATGGTATGCATGCTGAAAAAGAGCACTTACTTTTGGCATCTATTAGCTTTTCTCTTGGTGAAATATCAGAAGAAGAAAGTTGTTCCTTCACTTTGGCAACATCTTTTGGATGTAAGAAGTCAAATAAGCTTTGTCCAGTCAAGCTAGCCTAGTCATAAGGTAGACGTTCATTGAAAATTAGTACTCGGATTCTTCACCTTTTCCTCCTACAGACATATGGCGCTCTTTCCTGTGTAAAGCTCTTTTCTAACGCTCAGGTACATCCACTGTACTGTGTAGTATGAACTTAGTCGGTGTTGGAAGCAGGGTGGTATTTGTAGGTAGGAAAAAAAATACGTGTGCACAGCAGCACACCCCACACAACCCGCAAACACCCAGTTGTCAGTGGCAGTTAACTAATGCTGACGTAAGAAAAAACGTTCTCCAAATCACATAGCTCACTTCCAAATCACATTAGGATGGACTTTCAACCTTTTTATCTTTGGTAAAAGGAAAGAGATAATGTCACTGTAGGATGTGGAAGTCACAGAACAGCCGTGACTTCCTGCTGTGATTTTCCATGCTGTGAAAATGCAGGCCCAGCCCCGAGCGCCTCCCTCTTCCCAACCCTCTTCTCCCAACATGCAGAGCCTTTGCTTCCGTGGTCTTGTCACCTGGAGTTCACTACCCCTCCTCACAAGCTCAATTCCCTGACCACCGCAGCCAATTGCTCTTCCTCCCCTTTTCTCCTCACCCTAAAGACGCCCACCTCACGGTGACGCCCTCCCCGAGCCACACTGAACCCCCTCTGCTGCACCTCTTTATTTCCCAGGCAGACATTCCTACAGAAGACAGATCAGGGGAACCAGGTGACGGGCCCGCTGGCAGCTGGACATCGCATACTAAAAAACGCAACCTGATGTATGCATCAATCTATTGTGTGTTTGGTTAATGTAAGTCTATGTCCAGAGTAGGACTAACTCTCATCTTCAGAGCAAATCAGACTTCTAAGTCTGAAAGGCTGAGGAAAAGACTGCATCCTGGGAATCTCCAAATCCTCCTGAGCAGCCAGTGAGTCTCTTGATGGTCTCTGAAATGCAAAGTCAGTGCACGGTGGCATGGACTCCAAGCTGCGAATGTAGAGCTTAAGTAACACGCTGAGCAGTGAGTTACGTCAGCCTGCGGAGTGTGTGTGATATTTTGTACCTCCAATTATAAGATGGAATATTCAGGTCTCACACCACTTTCGTGTCCCCAGATGTAATCAGCTGCACAATTCATTTTGTTCTTGATCCTTCTGTATACAGCCTCATAATATCTCTTTTTCTGTTATTTAACTCATTGTCTATGAGTGTCTAATACACTCACACACACATTTTTAAGTTTGTGGGGAAAAGAGGCTGAAGTTAATGGGTGTAATTCAAGATTAAAGTTGTGGTCTATCTGATTCCTAGTTTAAATAAGAGCAAAGGTGCTAGTTTATTCACTCTGTCAATTAGTTTCAGTGCTATTGTTTTTGAGTAATTAGTTTAAACTAAATGGTACTCAGTGATGAGGAGGTAAATACCTAGCTACTTAAATAAAAGACACATTTTTTAACTTTTTGCCAGAGATTAGATCAAAAGCTAGAATGCAATCCATAGAACTTAGTAAATAAAAAGATAGCCTCCTCAAGGGAAGGGAAGCTGATATGGTTCAGACACGCTCAAATATGATGCCTCGTCTGGTCTTTGCATCCTGAGAGGCAAATATAATCATCATTCCCATTAACTTAGGAGGGAGCTGAGGCTCAGTAAAATTAAGCAACTTGCTGAAGGTCAGAAAGTGAATTTTAATGCCCCTAACAAAAATCCATATTCTTCCCACCTCCCTTGGAGCTCCGATTAGCAAAACCTAATCCTACATCCCAGTGGAAAAAAACAATTCAGGAAAAATGCATTTAAATGTGTCTGTTCAAAAAAGCAAATATCATATTAACTAAATTTAATTTTTAATTAAACATTCAAAAATACCTGCTCATAATTAAAATCTGAATACCTGATCATAATTAAGCGTTCTGGAGACTGATTTAGAAACGAAGATAATTTTTCCTCTTTCACATCCAACAACGAGCAGGAAACCTTCTGCAGTCTAGGAGTTAAAAAAGTAAAAGTGAGCAGTTTAGAGTCTCTTTCTGTCTTGCACACACTTTCAGATTTTGAGGGAATTATTGTGGCAATACAACCACAGGGTGGTCACAGAGCCTAGTAACATTAATTCTGAGAAACTTTAAGACATAAAAAGATTAATAGAGAACATCACATTGAATCCCAGTGCAAAGCAAGGTTTTCCACAAGCAAAGCTGAGCCACTGACCACGCGGTCGAGATACTTCCTGATACAAGGGCTCCTTTTACCAGATCTAGTTTACTGCACAGAGGAAACGTGCAGCCATCCACAAAACGCCATCCACAGCGATGCCTGGGATGGCGGGAAGGTCCACGCAGGTGGGGACAAGGAAGGGACGGGGGCATTTTACTCACACCTTTCTATACTTTTTGGTTTGAATGATCACAATGTATCACCCATTCAAAACCTAAATTTAAAAATCTAATAAATCAACTGTTTCCATAAGGCCGGCCGAGTAAGTCCCGTCAGGCAGCCAATGGCGTGGGCGTGTCTGGACTCAGGCGGGGCCGGCCTGAGTGTCGGGGCGTCTCATAAACACACGCGTGAATGAGGCAGGTGGGCTTAGCCACGGGGGCGGGCAGGTTACATGCAGGAAAGGCGGGGGAACACCTAGAGCTGGCGAGAAGCCGCCAAGGCGCACCTGCGCACTTCACCCCTCAAAAGTAATTTCACCTGCAACACAAGAAGTCCTTTGCGCCATGCCTAAATTCCGCTGTTCAAATAAAAGAGTGGCTTTTTAAGAAGGAGTTATTTCAAAAGGGACAAAGCTATCTACAAAGAATCTTTGTATTTAGTCACACTGTGGCTTCAGCCCAGTAGTCGCTGCACACAAACCAGCCACGACCTCCAGGAGCTGGATAAGCCTCAGACAGGATCATATTTCCCACGCGGAGTAACCCTCTAATGGGTGAACTGAAAACCCGTGCTGTCAGGCGCTGAGCCAGAAGTGACTGACAGCTCAGTACGATTCAGTGACCAGGACCTGCAGGAGCAGGGGAAACTGAGGGAGGAGGCACCAGGACCTGCAGGAGCAGGGGAAACTGAGGGAGAAGGTAACCTGGACCCTGCAGGAGCAGGAGGGTAAACTGAGGGAG
>JAKSZT010054548.1:4420560-4458062 GCA_026826555.1 Tolypeutes matacus | reverse complement strand
GAGGAGGCACCAGGACCTGCAGGAGCAGGGGAAACTGAGGGAGGAGGCACCAGGACCCCACAGGACCAAGGGAAACTGAGGGAGAAGGTAACCTGGACCCTGCAGGAGCAGGAGGGTAAACTGAGGGAGGAGGCACCAGGACCCTGCAGAAGCAGGAGAGTCTGAGAGAGGAGGCACCAGGACCCTGCAGGAGCAGGAGGGGAAACTGAGGGAGGAGGTACCAGGACCTGGCAGGAGCAGGAGGGGAAACTGAGGGAAGACGCACCCGGGATCGTGCAAGGTCTGAGGTGAGGGCGTCAGGCAGTGCAAGGAGGTGAGTATTCAAGACAAGCCCCACTTCAGGTTCTGGAAAGTGCCTATCCTCTGTCTCCACTGTCATGAGCCCAAGCGAACGAGGCACGGCTAAACCTAAACTTCAACATTAAAGGGAAGAGGGTTTAACAGAGAATCCTGTGTATTTATAGCAGGAAGCCGAGAAAGGAAACGTGCCCCCCTCCCTTTCAAAGAAACAGATCATTCTCTTTACTTACCTTAAGGATTAGGTGTCTGAGCTCATTATCCTGAATAAATGAAGGTCTATATTTATGTCCCACGTAAGAATCGGTCACACCTAAAAATAAGGTCAAAAAGGACTGAAAACGTATCGGAGCGTAATGTAGTAAGAGCTCGACGGCAGCGAGCGGCGCCCGCCGTCGTTGTCGTGATTCTCTCTCTACTACTAGCGTGAAGTTCCTGCGTAGACTATAAAATCCTAGGACAAGTTAGCCCTCCCTACTCAAATGTGCAGACAAGAAGAGTCTTATACAAAAAGGAAGCATTTAAATAAAGCATGCATGCAGCAATGCTTAGGGATCTATGCCGTTATTTTCCTAATCTCTTAGCTTATTAAAACTAATCCCATGAATTACGATGGATGCTTAGACTCCGGAAATCTAAACACATCCACTGGCTCAGAGGCTTTTCAAGTAAGAAAGGTCCTTTAAAGACCCCATGGAGACTATACAAAAACATATAAAACACAAATGAAACATCTCATTTTCGCCTTAGCACAGAGTTGATTACAGTATATTCTATAAAGCTCCCAAAGCAGCCGAGCAGAGGACAAGACGACGGGGAATTACAGGCCAAACCCCAGGGGAAAACTTCACTCGAGAGGGGTTAGAGAATCATCAAAACCACGTCTGCCTCCGTGGCATCCCCAACCCTGACCGCGACAGCCCTTCGTGGCCACAAAGGGGGGGCACCCCACATACCTCAGGGTCCCGGCGATTCCCACCCCATGCCCACCCCAACACCCCGATCCGCAATGCCCTCCCCCTGGGGACTGCAAGGAAAGCTGCTTTCACAAGAAAGCCAGGGTAACACCTGAGGCATTTCAACCACAAACTGGCCCAAATTCACCACCTACCTCAGTGGCAGCGGAAAAGCCTGGGACACGAGAAGCACGCCATGCCATGAACTGGCACGTGTTCACAGGTAGCACCCCCAGGAGCCCGGCACGAGCAACCTCAAAGACCTCCCCCAAGTAATTCACTCCTGTCTTCTTACTGCCAGCAGCCTGGCAGGCCTCTGCAGGGGGGAGCTGGGAAGGGGAGCACGAGCCCCCTCTGCGCGAGGCAGTGGCACTTCCAGGGCTCTACTGGGAACCCTGGGCTGCAGGTCAGCAGGAATGGGTACCTGGCTAGGCAGGTGGCTGAGGATGCGCCGCAGAGGGCAGAGGGCAGCGAAAGCAGAGCTGCGCGAAGCAGGCCGTGGCAGCCAACAGAGCGCAGTTCCGTCCACTGGCCAAGACGGGAAACAAATGGACTCGCAGGCTGATTCCCGACGGAGGGAAAACAAACGATCACCTGCCTTTCCCAATGTTCATTAGGGAAGAACACGGTCGACACGACGCGACAACCATCACTGCACTGCTCCCCCTCCGGTGCTCTCGAGCTTGTCCTTGATTCTTAACGACCCCCGGAGGCAGATGCGGACCTTCTGGGGGAGCTGAGCCAGGACGTGAACCCAGGAGGTTTGCCCCAGGACGCCCGCCCAGAACTCCACCTCCCGGCCCCGTACTTGGGCCCAGGCTCCCAGAAGGCGCGTGCTGTAGACAGGGCTCCAACGCCCTCAGCAGAGAGGGCTGAGGCGAGGACGGAGTGAAGAGCAGCAGCTAGGTCTTCGCGGGAACGTAAGGCTGCTGCGGCAGCCAAGCGCAGGACCATTCTCGCAGTAATTAACTGTATTTTACAACGGGAGCGGGGAGCCCACGTGTCCTTCACCCAGTCTGAGAAACGCTGCTGCGGAGCGCGGTGAAGCAAGTCCTTTCACTGCCCGGCTGTCGTCCAGGCAATGAGCTGGGACGGAAACATCACCCGCAGCGGCTCTCTGACGGGCCCCAGGCCTCGGCTGGCGTTTGAGGTGCATGTCTGAGAGGTGCACTGGAGGGCAGGCCCTCCCTCTCAGTCCTCTGTAAGGGCCCTGGCAGGTCGCGAGCACCAGTGCGTCCTCACTCCTGGGCAGATGTGGCCAAGGGTGAGCTCGGCGCTCGTTCCCAGGACTCCTCCCTGGTTTCAACAGTGCTCCTCCCTGCATCTCATCCTACCCAGACTCCACCGTAACCTTATCACCCTGGGTTCAGGGCTCTCTCCAGGGGTCTTTCTCCCAAATTAGACCACGAGCTGACCCTTCAAGGGCAGCAACCCTGCCTAATTCATTTTTACATCCCAGCACAGACAGGAACTCAGGAGACGCTCGATTACTGTTTGCCACTCAGTTCCCGCCTGGAATTCGCTGAAGGTTCGTGGCTTTTTCCTTAGGCCCTCCCGCAGCACATCTCTAATGTGAAAATAGTTGAGTAATTTTAGGGTTGTAATCAAACGACCTCAGTTGAGCCTGCAAATTTTCATTACGAAAAGATTTCAGGGACATGTTGCATACAATTTATGCAAGCACAGTTGTGGGTGAAAGAGTATCTTATTTCAAAATTGACATGCTCCCAAAAGGAAGTTCCCAGCAGTATCCCAGCACCCACACGGCTTTCCATATCAGTGCCGTCACTGCCTTTTCCCCTCTTTACACCCCAGGTCTGCATCCCGCAGCCAGCTGATTGGGGTACGTAAGTTGTTTTTCACCATATGTGCAGAGCTAAGGAAGGGGATTTAAAGTATCTATTTTTACAATGTGCACAACTTACTTTTTTTTTTTTTTCTTTTAGGTACTGGGGGCCGGGGATTGAACCTTGTACCTCATATGTGGGAGGCCAGCACTCAACCACTGAGCCACATCGGCTCCCCTGAGTTGGTTTTATCATTTGTTTAGCTTGTTGTTTTTGTTTTTTGTAGGAGGTACCAGGAACCGAACCCAGGACCTCCCATGTGGGAGGCAGGCGCTCAGCTGCTTGAGCCACATCCACTCCCCACAACTAACTAATAAATAAGCCTTCAATAGCAGTCTCTGGTCTTATTTCCCCATTTATATTTGCTCCCTCTTTCCCCAACTGAATGTATTTCCCCAGATCTTTTGTTCATTATGGAATAAGAATCCCTGAGCCTTGGCTTCAATTTGCACCAGAAGTCCAAGCTCATACTGTTCTCCTCTCACTTTAACCTGACTTGGCAAATTCCCTCTATTCTACCTGCATAATTTCCTTTGTCCCTCAAATAGATTTTCCTTTTCCTGGCATGCAATGAAGGGTAGAGATTTAAACTAAGACATTTGGTCATCCTTGGAACATTCCTTTTTTAGACTTTTTGAGCCAAATAGCTCCAATATGTTTTATATCTTCACAAATCTGAACTTATGAGAGTCTTCTGCTCTATGGTTCTCCCAGGTTTCATGTCTCCTCAGTACACCTAAAACTCAGTTCTATTTCTATTACTCTGCCCCAAAGCTTGATGGGGTTATTCCCAAACCAGCTGTGATTTCTACTACACATATGTACTTGTTATGTAGCAATTTAAAATTCAAGCTCAAGTTGGGGAGCTGCCAATGTCAGAAATTATCACGTACCTGCTAAGGTCTCTTTCTAAAGTAAGTGAAGGTACCCTAAGAGAAATTGCTGATTTAAGGAAATTTCCTTTGCTAAGAATTGGAATCTGTCAATAACTTAAATGATAATAAATAATGCCAAATTTCAGAACTCTAAAATACTGAGAGGTTATCACAGAGCAAGTATTATCATCTTCACATAATACACAGGGAAACAAACAGAAACGTAAACATTTGTTCAAGTTCACACGGTTAAGTTTGAGATAAAACCTTGTTAGAACCAAGTATTCTGACACTCAAGCTTCAAAATGAGTGCCTGGAAAGCTGAAAGACATTTATAGAGAGTCAACAAACAGACCAGGGAGAGCTGCTTTACCAAGGAGCCGCTCCCCAGCTCACCTCTCAGAGACCTCAAGCGCTCCACAGCCAGCCTCAGCACTGTGAGTTTGTCCAGTTTCCGCGCCACGGGCCTGCACTGCGGGATCAGGGCGGACAGCTCTTCAATGAGGTTATTCATCTTATCTCTCCTCCGCTTCTCGGTTTGGCTATGAGCTGCTCTAAGGAGGAAAAAGAGCCTCCCTGAGAGTTAAGATTTCGCAGAGCCACGGCCACCCGGAGGTCACCCCGCCTGGGAAGATGCAGGCACAGGGGCAGCCCCCGTGCCCCGGCTTCCCATCCCCACCTTCCACCCTCGCCCTGCCTTCCCGTCTCTTCCTCCCTCAGACCTGCCTGCCAGGCACAGGGTCTCCCTACCTCCCTCAAGTCTTCGTGAAAGCCCTGTGCACGTCCAGGCAAAGCCAGCTAGCTCCTCTCCGGTGTCTGCGTGGTAGCCTCCTTCCCTCCCGCCTCCTCATCCCGGCTCTGCAGATGAGCTCAGGTCTCTTTAATTCACTCTGGCTTTCCCCCTCGCTGCAGCCTTCCCGGCTTGCACCCCGTCTTCTCCGTCTGCTAAGACCAGGCTCCCACCACCAGCACCCAGCCGGGCAAGGTGATCCCCAGCCTAGGCGACCGTCGCACTAAACTCACACTGCTGACGTCTCCCCCTCCTCGCCTGGCTTCCGTGGCGCTCTCTTGCACCTCCTGATTGTCCCCGCGCGGCTCCGGCCCCTCAGCCCCCTCGTCCAGCTCCTCCTCTGTCCTTAAATGCTGTGTCCACCAAGATTCCCAACATGGCACCACTCGCTCCTCTGCCTGAGGACGCCTCGTTCCTCACTGCTAGATCCCGTCTCATTCATACTTCACCCGTTTCCAGGCCCTGCAACTAGCCTGCTGCGCCCAGGTGATTCTGGAGCACCCCGAACTCAAGAAACCCAAAATCACACGTCTTCTCTCTCTTGCACCCCCTTTCAACTCCCCTCCTCCACTACTCCTGATTTACTCTTTCTTCTATGGGGTTTGTCTTGGTTGCTGATATCACATCCACCCAACCGAAAACGCAGAAGCATTCTAGATCCTTTTCTCTCCTTTACCCTGAAGAGCCAAATAATCACAAATTCCTGGAGGTTCTAGTTCTTAAAATATTTCCTTCCTCTGCCTCCTCCTCTCCATCCGCTCTGCCGCTGCCTTATGATAGCTCACTGCAGCACCCAAAGCCTCTTTATGATGTTCCTTCCTCCAGTTTACCCTACCCACTACTTCCAGAAATATGTCCTAAAACAAATCGAATCATCTGACCGCCTTGCATAAGGTGCTCAACGCATTTCCACTGGCCAAGAGGAAAGCCGACCGCCTCAGGCCTGCATGCCCAGGGACACCTCTCCAGGCCTTCTCCTCATGGCTCCGAGTTTACGCAGCAGCCGTGCCAGACGGCTTGCCAGCCGCAACATGCCACGCCGTTCCGCGTCTCCTCCACGCTTTGCTCTTTACTAGGCTTGCTGTAGCCTTCCCTTTTATATTCTTGGGAAAATCCTCCTTCTTCTTCAGAACCCAGCTCAGATATTTTTCTTCTGAGCTCTTCCTGACTAGTGCATAGTGAATTACTTCTCTCTCTGCTACATCAATACCTTTTACATACCCTCACCATATTCCATCAAACCTAAGCACCGTCAAATCTAAGGTGCACTATTGTTTAATTCATCACAAAGAAAGAAAAACGCTGCCAGCTCACAGTGAGATACCACTGATGATAAGACAGATGACAGAATGTGGGGGACAATGTATGCCTGAGAACTGAAGAATTAACGCTATTTTACTTTTCAACCTTACTGCAATTATTTGTCAAAGAATTTAGGGGGACAGTCAATGGGAAAGAAGCTGAGTAAGGAACTTAACCTGAATCTGCCTTTAGACAGACTTAAAATTAGATAAAAGAAAATGCGATTTTCCACTAAAAGTAAGGAGGGGAAAATGATGGAGACTGGCGGAGCTAACTCTTCCCAACCCCATTTGCCTTTGGCATTGCCATTCCTGGGACAAAGTATATACTCTGGGGGTAAACCGACGGAATTCGAATTAAAATGAGGACCATGTGCATACGTATATAAAACTTAGATTAACTACGCAAACTTTGGCCTATTCACAAGCAATTTTTAGGCTGGGATTTCAAGAGGAAAGGAATGGGATAGTTATGCTCTTGCTGGAACCATCAGCTCCTCTTTCTGTCAGGGTTAGCCATCGGCAGGACTGTGCAGCAGAAGGGGTGCTCTCTTCCGGGTGGGGATCTGGGGGGGAGTGAGAGCAGGGGGCGGACAAGGCCACTGAGGAGCAGAGCAGAGCAGAGCTGGAGCTGGGGACGCAGCGGAGGGGTGACCAGCTCTCCAGCAGGGAGCTGCACATGGCACGGGGCCCTGAGGCGTGCCCCGAGGAAAGGCACGTTTGCTCAGAGACCAGTTCTCTGCTTTATGAACTCTCAGGGTCCGGCTCCTCCGTCCGTGTACACTTTGTTACCGCCACTTTGAACCAATTCAGCGTTTTGTTGAATCTCATCTCAATGAAGAGAAGGCGAAACCCAGATCAGGCTATGTTGTCAGATGTCGAAAGAATTGTTTTGTTCAAAGAATATATTCAGTTAACAAAGGATTTATGGTGACTTATTTCTAATAATCAGACTCTCCCCATAGGTATTTCTGACTTGTGGATAGCATGAAGCAGTTTTTCTCAAGAACTTAAAAAACAATCATTGTTTTTAATAAACAGACATTGTAAGAGAAATTTAAAGGCACAAGAGTCAAAATGTTATGCATATAGAAAAGAAAGGAACAGGTACCTGGTAATTGTCATTATTTCTCAGAGCATAAAAAATGAGAAAAATCTAAATATTCAACGACCCATTCAGCCTTGGCATCACATTTAGCACTGGTAAAGATGCCCACGTGCAACATTTCCCACCCACCAGGTCCCATCTCAAAGTTCAATGTACCTGAAGGACTTCATTTTTACTTGTTGTTCACCATCTTCCATTCTATAAAAAAGCAGGATAAAATATCAAACTATACGAAGCAGCTTTTCTGTAATTCCTGAGAGAGAAATAAACGTGAGATTAAGTCCAATCATCCCAATTCCTCTTAAATCCTTCATTTCAAGTGCTATCACGGGACACACATGCAGAAATGCTTCCCGCCGTCTGCCTGTGTCCTTAGCATGCCATTTCCATCAGGGTAATAAAGAGCTGCCGTAACTGATGTGCTATTTAGAAATGATTTCATGCCAACCTTGAGAAAGAATAAGATGCTCATAGAAATAACAATAAATAAAATAGAGGTTTTTAAAAAATATTGGTGATTTGACCCCAAAACTTACGATAACTGTGTTAAAAACCAGCCTCAAAATGCATTAAGAATCTCAGACTTTTAATCAAAAGGAATTTATTTTGCCTAAATATTCACCTGGCTGCTAAGAAGTATTACTGCAAAGTAGAAACTCTGATTATTTGCCAATAATACTAAACTTCCTATTAGTATATTCTCCCCCATGAAAAGCCCTGAAATCAATACACTGATGGTGACAGAACACTTTCAACAATAAAAACACATACAGACCAAGGAGCTTTTAAAAATACGTATTTCTATATTTTGTATTCCAAAGTATTTGTTTTTTGGAAGGAACTTTGAAAAATCCAGGGAAAAGCTCCCACAATCCCAGCTCCTGGAAATACCAGTTACTATTTTAATGTGTCTCCTTCCATTCTCTCCCCTCCACCTGTGGATAAAACCAGACCCTCTTGGGAAGCGGCTGTGGCTCAATCAGTAGGGCTCCCGTTTACCATATGGGAGGCCCCGGGTTCGATTCCCAGGGCCTCCTGGTGAAGGCAGGCCCGCCCGCACGGCGTGGTTAGCTGACCCAGCGAGCACAAGCAGCAAGGGGGGGATAAATGAATAAATAAATAAAAATCTTTTAAAAAATAAAAAAAAATTAAAAAAAAAAACCAGACCCTCTTTGTTGGCCACCGAACTTAGCCATGGTGTGTGCTTGTGTCGTGAATGCGTGGACATGCTCTCTATATGAGAAACAAAACTGAGATCAGAGTAGATATATTTTTATGTCTCGTCTTATTCACTCAACACTGTAACATGAGTATTCTCCCATATCTTCAAATATTCTGAAAGAACATAATTTGAAATGATTAAATAGTCGTCTACTGGTCAGCTATACCATAAGTGATCTAATTGATTTCTCTTTTGGATATTTCAATTGTTCTAATTTTTCGATCTTATAAGTAATATGGCAAATAAGGCTGTGGTACCTGTATCTTTGATTATTCTCCCAGGATAAATTTCTAGAAGTACAATTTTTTAAAAAGATTTATTTATTTATTCCCCTTCCCCCTTATAGTTTGCACTCTGTGACTGCTTGTCTTCTTGGGGCACTGGGAATCGAACCTGGGACCTCCCATGTGGGAGAGAGGCACTCAATTGCTTGAGCCACCTCAGCTTCCTGCTTTGTTGTATCTCTCATTGTCTTTCCTCTTTGTGTCTCTTTGTTGTGTCATCTTGTTGCATCAGCTCGCCGCACCTGCCCATCGCGCCAGCTTGTCTTCTCCAGGAGGCCCCAGGAAGCGAACCCAGGACGTCCCATGTGGTAAGCGGGAGCTCAATCACTTGAGCCACATCCACTTCCCTAGAAGTATAATTTATTGATAACTATTTTAAGGCTTTTGATTCATCTTGCCAAATCTCCCTCTTGCAAGACTTAACAACATGATTCTTCAGGTTTTGCAAAAAGTTTGACCTGCCTCTGAACTATTTTATTCATTTGAACTATTTTATTATTTGTGTTTTTAATATTTTTCTGTTTAATAAAAATAAATGCTGTCTATTAAAAAGCTAATAAATCTTATGAAGAGATGTCATTCCAAATAAAGAGGACCACTAAAGTAAAAGCTTAATCGAGTGGCCGCTGACGGCTCGAGGCCACGCAGGTAATGAGGGACCAGGTGCGGACACAGAGCTCTGGGCAGGCTGGCTGCTCTCCCCTGTCCCCTGCCGCCTCGCTGTCAGCTGCCCTGGTTGGCACATACAGAGCTAAAGTTTCTCTGGAGCAAAAGAGAGGGTCAGATTAGGGAAGCTTCTTTTCTCTTTTTAGGCTGACTTCATATTTGGGGAGTAAAATGGAGAAAATAATTTTACAGAAAGAAAAGATGATTTTCTTCCTTAGCGGCCTGGAGTTATATATACAGATAAAATATTTCAATTTCAAAAGGTAAACTTTGGCTTGTTTAAATCATGTTTTTGCTCTGATTACGGATGCTTTAACAAAGAAACTCACTGATTGAACTTGGCTCCTGGATGTGAAATCCAAACACACTGCACTTATGAAATCCAAATCTACTTTAATTGAAAGGTCTCTGGTAGAATAGAATAAAGGTATGAGCTTGTGAGTCAAACAGTTCATTTCACGTCTTCGTTTGAAGCATGAACCTAGATGATTAGTAAAGTTGCTATTTGTATTTTTGCTCTGTGCTGGCATTTGATTTGTCATCACAATATTTTGCATATGGATTCTAACAAGCTCTCTGATATGAATAATATTTCTCTTAGATGCACTTTCTTAGTGTATTATGTCACACTACAGTAGCATGTTTTTTTCAAAACCTGGCGCAAGCTTCCTTTGAAAACTACTTTGACTGCATTTTGAATAAAATGCAGGCAATTCTGCCTGAGCCAACCAAAGACACATGATATTGGAAGCAGATACACTCTCAAATATTCTCCCGATTTGCAGCTTTTCACGCTTCCTCTTTTTGCAACTCTCCTCCTGTGGTTTCTGTGATGTACTCGCACTTCAGAGCCATGTTCTCCTATTCTGAGGAGGTCTCCCCTCCTCTACCGTCTTTAGCCAGCATAAGCCGCCCCCAACGTCTTCCCACCCCGCGCACTTGCCCCAGCGACTTCACCCTTGTCTGTACCCTCGACTGCTTCCTGCACACTCAGGATGCCTGAGGCTATCTCAAGTCCAGGACCGAACCCTGAGCGCCAGACTCTTCATCCACTGCCTACTTGAAGGTCCCCAATATCCCGTGTTCTCAGTGTGTCCAAAACCGAACTCATCATTTTTCTTTCATTCTCATTACACAATACCATCCTCCACCTAGGTACCCAGGTCGGAAGACCTGAACACATCTTATACGTCCTCTCTCCCCAACCTGCAGTCACAAAGTCCCAGAGAGTCTATCTTCCTGTCCCCCGCCCCGTTGCTTGTGCTCGCTCTCTGCTCTCTGTGTCTGTTTGTTGGGCTCATCTTCTTCTAGGAGGTGCTGGGAACCAAACCAGGACCTCCTATGTGGGAGGGAGGTGCCCAACTGCTTGAGCCACCTCCACTCCCTGCTTGTTGTGTCTCTCATTGTGTCTCCTCATTATGTCTCCTTGTTGCGTAAGCCCGTCACGTCAGCTTGCTGTCTTGCTCATCTTCTTTAGGAGGCACCAGGAACCAAACCCAGGACCTCCCATGTGGGAGGCAGGTGCCCAACTGCTTGAGCCACATCCATTCCCATCTATCTTCTAAATGTGCCACGAGATGTCTCCTCCACCCCCTTCCCTCCTGCAACCCATCCTCCATGCTGTCTCAGGGCGATCCTCTGAAACGTCCTCTCACACTGAAAATCCTTCCGTTTCTCCTTCATTTACAACCTAGCTTAAGGTCACTTCTCCAGGAAGCTCATTAAATCTTTCCTGTTGCCACAGCACCCCTACCTCCTGTCTACTGGGGGGTCCCACAGAGGGTCCTCAATAAGCATTTAATGAACACATTCCAGATCATCACCGAAGACCTTTTAAAAAACCAGCTCTCCTTTCACAACCGACAGTGCCCGAGAAAGGGCAGCCTTCTTCATGCATGCTTTTAGCTGAAAAATACCAGCCCTGGGGGCTGCCTCAGAGTCAGCGTCTTACCTACCGACCGGCTTCGACGCCTGGCTTCTCTGGGGAGGGCGCTGTACACCGAGCACTGTGCAAAACCCACCAAGTTCTCTGATGCCCACCATGTCACTGGGGGGATGGAAAACAGCAGCCTCAACAGGCCGGGGCAGACTTACGCAGCGGCGGGCTAGACAGAGAGCAGCTCAGGACGATGAGACGCTCCTTGCACTGCGCTACACGCCCTCCTCACAGCCGTCCAGGCTTACCTGCTGCCACCGGAAGCTGGCGTTTCTATCCTTGCTGCAAGGAGAGAGGTACAGCGGTCCTGAGAAAGCTCTCCCACCACTTCTCCTGTCACGGCTCCTGACCTGGAAGGAAGGAGGCCGTGGGTCACCCTACACTGGCATGCTGGGCCGTGGGCATTGCTAGAAGTGCCTTGCCCTGCCCCGCGCGGTGCAACGACGAAGCGGGCGCTCTGATAGCTGGGCAGCCCTGGGCAAGGCTTGACGCTGCTGAGTGCTGGCTGGCATCCTCATTTCCTAAAACGTGGACATTTAACTAAAACATCCTCAGTGCTGCTTGCAGCCAAAGATCATTACCTTCAGCTCTGGGCATGTTGATGAAATTTCCCCTGCCCCGATCCCATTCTCCCATTCACACCCAAGACCAATATAAGGTCTCAACCATGGCCCTACCTGATATAAAACTGTTGCCTCTAATATTCACTGGCCCAACGTCAGCATAATCACATTTAGATACTAAGACAGAAGAACGTAACTTATGACTCTGAAGAATAAGGAAAATAATAGAGAGGACTAAGAGTCAATTCTAGCTCGAGGTGAGTGGAAACTCTGTCCTGATGACTTAGAATGAAGGCAGCAAAAAGCTCCAAACAAGTTCACACTTGAGCGACTGCATTATTTTTGATCACCCACATTAATGGAAAAGACTAAGAGAAATACAGACAAATGAAAACAGTAGAGAATCTTCCAATTATTTATCTATGGCTGGGGAAGTGCTTTGGTAGCTACATCTGAATAACCCTAATTCTGATGTCTTGGGAACGGATGCCAAGTTATGAAGTATATGGTGAAGAATGGGGTCAAGGAGAGCCAGCGTGTTTCATTCCAGCTCATCCTGTGCTCCACCCGACCTCTTGCCTTCACCCAAGCTGGAGACCTGCCATCGACTTCCACACTTGTGTAAAGAACAGCTTAAGATGCACTTCTCTGGGTTGCTATGTGAATTTTGCCCTGTTACTTTCTTCATATAAACCCTAACTTTGGGGAGGTCATTAAAGAACATTAGGGGCTGCAAAGCACACTAGGCAATAAGCGTTAAGAATCTGAAAATGATTTTACTTACTTGGCTTAATTAATATGGAAAGCCAGAGTTTTATAAGACTAATCTGATCACAGATAACCAAGGGTTGAATGTTATATAAAGGATGAGCAAGGTGAAAAGTGAACAGAGTAATTATTTTAGCCAAACATGCAGGAAGACGCTCTCCCCATGGTTAAATAGTTTGAGTAAGAAGACCAGTATCTTGACATGACCATAAAAGTTAAGCAAACTTGCCTTGACCCTCCTAGACCCCGAGTAACCTTCAGAGCTGAACGGAGAAGTACCTGGCCAGCACTGACGGGGGGCAGGCAGTGGGTAAATAACTGCCCCCATGCAAGTGTTGCCATGCACTTAAGAAATAATTAATGATGAGAAACGGGATCTTTCTCTTCGCCATGAGGTACTTACTGGGATGGGTCTAAATCACTTCCTTTGCGTTTTCTTGGAAACTCTGACACAAGGGGGCTGAAGGACCCAACAGCGGCTGGCTTTGTCCCTGGGCTTGTGTGGCTGGAAACCATAGAAGCCGCACGCCGGTTCCCTTCGACCACCACTTTATCTAGGAGAGATAAAGCATGAGAAGACACTTGTTTTAAACAATAACTTTCACTATACATATCCCACAGAGCACTCATTTTTAATGACTTTCCTATCTTGATATTTTACAAAATAACAACTAAGAATGACATTACACAGAATGAAAGAAAGGAAGGAGGAAAACCCCTCACTCTCACCAATTTTACTACTTTGAGATATTTCCTTTTAAAACTTTTCTATAGTTGTTAAGGTAGTTGAAATCATACTGTATATTCTGCTTTATTTACTTATCATTGTGACCTAACTTTCTAGCATTTTTACAAATTCTCTACAAACAATTTTAATGGCTGCATAAAATACCACTGTACAGCTATGCCATAGACAGTTAATCACTCTTCTATTATTAGAACTTTTTTTTTTTCACCCTCACAAATATTTTGGTACAGAAAGCTTTTTACCTACTTGTTATTTCTTTTGGTTAGTCTCTCAGAAATGGAATAACAAGGTCGAGGAACATGAATTGTTTTTGCTGAATACATTTTGCTAAATAGTAAAGACCTCTTTGTCTAAAGTGGTTTCCTAGCTGTTTACAAAATATAAAACTTGGAAATAGAAATGACCTAGTTCAAGCCTGTGCCTCCTTGAAAAACTGCACGTCTCATATCACAATGGATGTAACAATTTTAAATTCATTTGTACTAATAACATATATTGAAACTATTAAAGCAAAAACTGACAGAACTATAAGGAGAATGCATTATATGAGTAGAGATAGCTAAAGCATTACTTGGTTGGAAATTTTAACCCAGTATGTTTAAAAGAAGAAAGTCTGGATTTCAATGAGCTACTCATTCATGGTAAGGAATTAGAAAAAGATCAGCAAAATAAATCTAAAGATTAAAAGAAAGGAAATCACAAAAATGAGATCAGAAATAATGAAATAGAAAACAAACGTACAAAGGAGCAGATTTTAAAAGCCAAACATTGGTTCCTCCAAAAGATTGGAACTCTGATAACCCTCTGTCAAGATTTTTCAAGAAATAAAGAAGGTGCAAATAAATAAAGACAGGAATGAAAATGGGGTTACACCTTCAGATGTTGTAGTGATTAAAACATAATAAAATCTCATCAATGACATTATGTTAAATATTTGAAAATGTAGATGGAATAAAAATTCCTGGAAAAATTTTAACTTACAAAGTCTGAAGCAAGAAGAAATTAAATTTGAATACTTCTGTATTCTTTCTTCACAAACTATTCCAGTATATTGAAACAGACAGAATACCCGAGCCCCCAATTCTTTTTTATGAGGCTTATGAACTTTGATATTAAAACCTAGTGATAATACAATAAAGAAAAATCATAGGCTAATCTGTGAATATTGTTCACGATTAAAGATACAATAATCTGTAACAAAATATTATCAAATGAAATTCAGAAATGTAAAAAAAGAATCCTCTATTATCTCTCAGATAGGTTTATCCCAGTAATCAAGATTGGTTTGGGGAGCAGATGTCGCTGAAGCAGTTGGGCGCCCGCCTCCACATGGGCAATTCTGGTTTCGGTTCCTAGTGCCTCCTAAAGAAGACGAGCAAGACAGAGAGCTGACGCAACGGGTTGGCGCAGCGAGGAGACCCAACGAAAGACACAACAAGCAAGGAGCAGATGTGGCTCAAGTGATTGGGCACATCCCTTCCACATGGGAGGTCCCAGGTTTGGTTCCCAGTGCCTCCTAAAAAAGAAGATGAGCAGACACAGAAAGCACACAATGAACAAACACAGAGAGCAGGTAGTGAACACAAACACCAAAGGGGGGAAGATAAAAAAAAAATCTTTCACACACACACAAAAAGATTGGTTTAATATTAGCAAATCAATTACTATAATTTACCACAATAACAGGGTGATGGAAAATATATGATCATCTCAATCTGTACAGAAAATGTATTTGGAAAATCTAACTATTTTTGATAAAAACTGTTTAGCAAAATAGAATATTAAGGGATTTCCTTAATATGAAAAAGTAGTTATGATAATCTCTAGCAAATATCATATTTAAGGAAGAAATATTGAAAATATTTCCTTTAAGATGGAAACAAGCTTTATCACCACCTCTTTTCAACACTACATTAGAAGACTTGATCAGTGAAACAGTAAGAAATAGGTTTAAGACCTGAAAAGGAAGAAAATATTTTGTTATTATTACTGGGAAATAAAATTATATATAAAATCAATTACATTTCTACTTTCCAGAACCAAACAGTAAGAAAACAAAATACTAAAAGATATAATTTATAATAAATCTCAAAAAATATAGAGTACCCAAAGAATAAACTGAATTCTAGACTAGAA
Source organism: Tolypeutes matacus (assembly GCA_026826555.1). NCBI lineage: Eukaryota > Metazoa > Chordata > Mammalia > Cingulata > Chlamyphoridae > Tolypeutes > Tolypeutes matacus. The sequence goes on along the minus strand of JAKSZT010054548.1, from coordinate 4,442,565 downwards.
TAAATCAAATAAAAATACACAAGACCTTTATGGAGAAAATTATAAAATTTTATTTAAAACATTAAAAAAGATCCAAATAAATGGAGAGATATGCCATGTTTGGAGGCACGGAAATAAAACTGAGATTTTTTTTGGCCTCCAAATCTAGTGAGCACCACATATTTTTGATTCTCAAAACAACCAAATGAGGTTTGCAGAAAATGATCTCCCTCTTAAAGAAACAGGCTCAGATGTGTTAAATGACTCATCCAAAATAACATTACTTTCTCAATAACTGTTGGAATAAGAAATGGACTAGTTTTAGGCAATTGGAATAATATTCTTCTTTTCACAAAACAAAAACTGAAGCTTTAAGGCCTCTGTTTCCCTTTTGCTTATTGGATGGGGAGTACAGCTCCTCATTAGCAGTGGGCCCAGAGTGGCTGTGCCAGAGGAAGTGGATTACAGCACAGGGGGCTTCCGAAAGCAAAAGGAAAACGGGGTTACTGGGACTAACCAGTGCTGGATGGAGGACTCTGTTGTATAGAAACAATTCACCCTTCATGTAGTGCGTTTATATTTGCTTGGAGGTGACTCATTCTTAACCTTCCAGTTTGCATTTACCCTCCACATATATTTATTTAGAAGACTAAACCCTGTTGAAATTTAGCTCTGCTTTTATAGAACTCATTTTGAAGGGGCATATTTTAATATTTTGATATTGTCTTTCTTTGCCAAATTGGGTGACTTCTAAATGGTGAACATAATATGTGTTATTTAACACTTAAGAAGTTAATTCAGAATTTGGACAGAACATCAAGGGATTATCTTTTAAAGAGGCAGATTTATGTTTTTACTTAAAAGGAAGTTAGCATTAAATCTCACTCTACTCCAATGCATTTCCCTGGTAATGGTAATCAATCTAGCAATATTTTAAAGATCTTCCCTTTAGAATTAATTCCTCAAGGGTGAAAATAAATTGAGGGGAAAGAGCAGCTGCTTGGCAGTCATAAGCAGGAGAGGCCAAGTAGCCTCACGTTTACAAAAGGCTTCAAATTTAGTACTTGACAATATGCCCCAAAGAGAACACACACACACACACACACACACACACATGTACGTGCAATGGCAGGATGGAAAAATCACATTTTTCATACAGCTTAAAACTTTTGCCCCATTACCATCTTCATTGCCAGCAGTGTGCTACGTATTAACATTTAAGTAAAATTTTAATTACTTATACATTTCTGTTTTCCTTAAAAATGATCATGTGTTGAAGAGTTCCGGGAAGACGGCATCAGAGTAGGCAGGCAGGGCTCAACTCTCTCACAAACACAACGGAGAAAGGGCCAAAAGCGGTCCAAGGGACCTGCTTTGGAGGTCAGCAGACCAGGACAGAGCTGTACACCTTCCAGGAGGGTAAGGGACAGAGACAAAGAAGCAAACCAGCAAACGTGAGTTACTAAAACCCCGGAATGCCAGGAAGGGCTCCCCTCCCCCACCCTCAAGATAGTAAGCCTCACTGCAGCCTACAGAGAAGGAAACAGATGACCTTATCCCTGTTCACTGTTACAAGAAAAGAGGGAAGGTGAGTCGGAGGGCTTCTCTTCAGTGAATTTGGCCAGCAGAGCCTGCATTGAATCTCAGCTGTGGCCAGACCAGAAACGTGGGAAAGCAGAGATTTAAAGAAACACTTCCATGGAAAGGTGTGCCAACAAGCACCATCTGCTGGCCAGTCTGGAAATTGCAAGGAGAAAAACAGCTTTTATATCTCTCTTTAGCCCCAGCCCTGGGAGAAAATCTGCACCCCATTAGTGAGTCACTGGCCTGATTCTGATAACCTAAGTTGGGCAATTTTAAAGACTTAGAATAAGTTGGGGGAGCAGATGTAGCTCAAGCAGTTGAGCGCCTGCTTTCCAAATAATAGGTCCTGGGTTCGATCTCCCCGGTACCTCCTAAAAACAAAACAACAAATAAGAAAACCAACTTGAGAGAGCTGATGTAGCTCAGTGGTTGAGCACCGGCTTCCCATGTATGAGGTCCCAGGTTCAATTCCCAGCCCTGGCACCTCAAAAAAAAAAAAAAAAAAAAAAATCATGGAGTTTAAAAAATAAATAAAAAGAATAAGTTGAACCAAAAATCCAAGAAGAGCTGTGAAAAAAAAAACACTAGACAAGAGAGAAAAATTGACCGTGAAAGTAAATTTACCAACATATTCAGATGCCTAGACATCAACATAAAATTAGAAGCCATACTAGGAAACAGGAAGAAATGGCCCAGCCAGAGGAACAAACCAAATATCCTAACGAGATACAGGATTTAAGACAACTAATCGATGATAATAACACAAATCTTCTAAATCAATTCAAAAAATTGAAGGAAAATATGGCTAAAGAGATAAACGATATTAAGAAGACATTGAGTGAGCATAAAGAACAATTTGAAAACCTAGAAAGAAAAGTAACAGAGCTTATAGGAATGAAAAACATGATGAATGAGATTAAAAATTCATGAGAGGAGGCGGATGTGGCTCAAGCAATTGGGCTTCCATTTACCCTATGGGAGGACCCAGGTTCGATCCCCGGGCCCTCCTGGTAAAGGCGAGCCAGGGCCACACGGCAAGCGACGCAGCAAGATGAAGATGCAACAAAAGAGAGACGCGGGGAGTCAAGGCGAGATGCGACAGAAACCAGGAACTGAGGTTGTGCAGGCGACAGGGTGCCTCTCTCCCACATTGGAGGTCCCCAGGACCCGAATCCCCACGAAGCCTGGAGGAGAAAAACGAGAAGAGAAGACAAAAAAGAAACAGACACAGAAGATCACACAGCGAGTGGACACAGACAGCAAAAACAGCAGGATGGGGGGTAGGGGGGGAGAAAAACAAAAAACAAACAAAAAAAAATACATGAGAAGCACAAACCAGCAGATTTGAATTGTTTGAAGACAGAATTACTGATTTCAAGGACAGAACATCTAAACTGGAAAAGACAGGAGACAGAAAGAGAAGAGAATGGAAAAAATGGAACAGGGTCTCAGGGAATTGAATGACAACGTGAAACGCACAAACATATGCGTTATCAGTGTCCCAAAAGGAGAAAAGAATGGAAAAGACGCAGACAGAATATTGAGGAAATAATGACTGAAAATGTTCCAACCCTTATGAAAGACATAAATATCAATATCCAAGGACAACAAACCCCAAACAGAATAAATCTGAACAGACTTATTCCAATATACCTACTATTCAGAATGATAAATATCAGAGATAAAGAAAGGATTCTCGGGAAGCGGCTGTGGCTCAATCAGTAGGGCTCCCGTTTACCATATGGGAGACCCCGGGTTCGGTTCCCGGGGCCTCCTGGTGAAGGCAAGCCCGCCCACATGGCGTGGTTAGCTGACCCAGCGAGCACAAGCAGCAAGGGGGGGATAAATGAATAAATAAATAAAATCTTTAAAGAAAAAAAAAAAAAAGGAAAGGATTCTCAAAGCAGCAAGAGAAAAGCAAGCATCACATACAAGGGGACCTCAATAAGATTAAGTGCTGACATCTCATCAAAAACCATGGAGGGGGAGGTGGATGTGGCTAAAGTGATTGAGCTCCTGCCTACCACACGGGAGGTCCCTGGTTCAGTTCCTGGTGCCTCCTAAAGAAGACAGCGAGCTGGTGCAACAGGCAGGCATGGCAAGGTGATGCAACAAAACGACGCAACAAGAAACACAAGAAGAAAAACATAAGAGACACAACAAAAGCAGGGAGCAGAGGTGGCTCAATTGATAAGGCAAATCCCTCCCACATCAGAGGTCCTGGGTTCAGCTCCTGGTGCCTCCTAAAGAAACAAGGAAGACGGACAGACATAGCAAGTGCAAACAACAAGAGGGTCGGGAGAAATAAATACGATAAATCTCTAAAAACAAAACAAAACAAAAACCCATGGAGGCAAGAAGGAAGTGGCATGATGTATTTAGGTTCTGAAAGAGACCAACTGCCAGTAAAGAATCTGTATCCATCAAAACCGTCCTTCAAAAATAGGGGTGAGGGGAGCGAGTGTACCTCAGTGGTTGAGCGCCTGCTAACCCATGTATAAGGTCCTGGGTTCAATCCCCAATACCTCCAGAAAATAAAAAGAGGGTGAGGTTAAAGTCTTCACTGACAAACAAAAACTGAGAGAGTATGCTATCAAAGACAAGAATTACAAGGAAAAAACAAGGGTGAGAGACTTGGAGAAGAGTGTAGAAGTGAAGATTATTAGGAAGGGTACATTAAAGGGCAAAAAAGACAGACAATAGTAAGACATGACAATAGAGAGCCAAGGACAAAATGGACGAAATAAGTAATGCCTTTACAGTAGTAACACTGAATGTTAATGCACTGAACTCCCCAATCAAAAGACACACACTGATAGAATGGATAAAGAAATACGAGCCATCTATATGCTGTCTACAAGAGACTCACCTCAGATGTAAGTTCACAGCTAGGTTGAAAGTGAAAGGTTGGAAAAAGCTATTTCACAAAAATAGTAACCAAAACAGAGCTGCAGTAACGATACTAATATTGGATAAAATACATTTTAAATGAAAATCTGTTATAAGAGATGAAGAATGTGATTATATATTAATAAAAGGGGCCATTAACCAAGAAGAAATCAATACAATAAATATTTATGCACCTAACCTGGGTGCCCCAAGATACATGAGACACACACTGGCAAAACTGAAAGGAGAAATAGATGTCTCTACAATAACAATTGGAGACGTCAATACACCCCACTCTCAGTATTGGACAGAACATCTGGACAGAGGATAAAGAAACAAGAGAACTAGAATAATATTATAAATGAACTAGAACTAACAGACATCTATAGAGCATGCACCCCAAAACAGCAGGATATACATTCTTTTCAGGCGCTCATGGATCCTTCTCCAGGACAGACCATAGATTGGGTCACAAGACAGGTTTCAATAAATTATAAAAGATTGAAATTATACAAAACACTTTCTCTGTATCATAACAGATTGAAGATCAAAATCAATAATGGATGCAAAAAGGGAAAATTCATAAATATATGGAGGTTAAACAACATACTCTTAAATAATCAGTGGGTCAAAAACAGATTGCAAGGGAATTCGGTTAATATCTTGAGATGTAGAAAAATGAGAACACAACATATCAAAACCTATGGTTGCAAATAATTCTGATTTTGTGGTAATCAGGGTAGGCTAAACATTCGCTGTATCAGAAGCCATGCATGCATCCCTAGACCTAGTTTTTCTCCCTAGGTCTGGTTTTTAGAATGCTGGTGATAAACTAAGCCTGATTTATTAAATGACCATCCTGTATGGGAAAAGACTGTAACTTGGGTATCTTTGGTCAACCTTAAGGGATATAGCAGGGGGACGGATGTGGCTCGGGTGGCTGGGCATCCGTCTCCCAAATGGAGGGACCTGGGTTCAATCCCCGGGACCTCCTGGTAAAAATTTAAAAAAAAAAAGAAAAATATAGAAGGTGCATGACCAGGCCCTGTCCGTGGGTGCGTGGCCAAGTCCTGCGAGCAAGTGAGCCGTCAGGCCTTGTCTGCGGGTGCACCGCCAGGCCCTGCGAGTGGGAGCACCGCCAGGCCCTGTGCATGGTGCGTCACCAGGCCCCGCGAGCCACGCAGCAAGATGATGACGTAACAGGAGAGTGACACAAGGGAGAGCCGCCAAGACGAGACGCACCCGAAAACCAGGAACTAAGGTGGCGCAGGTGGTAGGACGCCTCTCTCCTACATCAGAGTTTCCGAGGATCGAATCCCAGTGAGGACAGGAGGAGAAGGATGAGAAGAGAGAGCAGGAAACGGACACAGAGAGTTGCCCAGCAAATGGACACAGAAACAGCAAAAACGGGGGTGGTGGTGGTGGTAAAAATGGATAAAAGCAAATAAATAAATAAGTAAATCCTTAAAAAAACGTATAGGGGAGGAAGATACGGACTACAGTTAGTAGTAATAGTTTGACGATGCCCTTTCATGATTTGTTAACAAATGTTTCACAACAATGCAGGGTGTTTGTGGGGGGTGATGTGGGGGAGCCCTGCGTGATGTTATGCATGTTTGTTTTGTAAGATCACGATGTTTACTGATCACTTAGAGTTTACGTATGTTCATGTATGAATGATATACTTCAATAAATTGTTTTTTTTTTTAAAAAAACAAAACTATGGGACACCACAAAGGCAGTACTAAGAGGGAAATTTATAGCCCTCAATGTTTACTTTAAAAAAGAAAGAGCTAAAATTGAAGATCTGACTGCACATCTGGAGAACTAGAAAAAGAACAGCCAAACCAAGCCAAAGGAAAGAAATAGTAAAGATCAGAGCAGAAATAAATGAAATCAAGAACAACAAATAGAATCAACAAAACCAAAAGTTGTTTCTTCGAGAAATTCCACAAAATCAACAAGCCCTTAGCTAAACTGTCAAAAAAAAAAAAAAAAAAAGACATAAATAAATAAAATCAGAAATGAGAGGGGGAACATTCCCACTGACCCATAGAAATGAGAGCTCATAAGAGGATGCTACGAACGGCTGTAAGCCAAAAAACTAGACAATGTGGATGAGATGGACAGATTCCTAGAAACACACGAACCACCTACACTGGCCCTGGAAGAAACAGAAGTCCTCAAATGACCAATCACAAAGCGAAGAAAGTGAAAAAGTCATCAGAAAACCTACGAGAGATGAAAAGCCTGGGACCAGATGGCTTCACAGGTGAATTCTACCAATCATTCAAAGACGATCTAATACCAATTTTGCTCAAGCACTTCCAAAAAATTAAATAAGAAAAAAATGCTTCCAAACTCACTCCATGAAGCCAACATCACCCAAATACTAATACCAGATAAAGGTACTACGAAAAAAGAAAATTATAGTCCAATATTCCTAATGAATATAGATGCAAAAATCCTCAATAAAATACTTTAAATATGAATCCAAAAGCACATTTAAAAAAAATTATACATCATGCATAAATGGGTTTTTATCCCAGGCATGCAAGGGTGGTTCAACACAAGAAAATCAATTAGTGAAATAAACTGCATTGATAAATGAAGAAGAAAAATCACATGATCCTCTTTATTGATGCAGAAAAGGCATTTGACAAAATCCAGCACCCTTTCTTGATAAAAAACACTCCAAAAGATAAGAATAGAAGGAAGCTTTCTCAATATGGTAAAGTGCACATATGAAAAACCTACAGCCGGCATAGTACTCAAGTGTGAAAGACTGAAAGCTTTCCCAATGAGATCAGGAACATGACAAGGATGTCCAATGTCACCATTGTTATTCATTATTGTACTATAAGTTCTAGCTAGAGCTAGATAAAAAAAAAAAATAAAAGGCACCCAAATAGTAAAGGAAAAATTAAAACCTTTACTATTTGCTGATATATCTAGAAAATCCTGAAAAAAATCCACAACCAAGCTACTAGAACTAATAGATGAGTTAAGCAAAGTGGCAGGATACAAGATTAATGTGTGAAAACCAATAGTGTTTCTATGTACTACTGATGAGCAATCTGAGGTGGAAATCAGAAAAAAACTCCATTTATAATAGCGACTAAAATAATCAAATATTTAGGAATAAACTTAACCAAGAACATAAGGACCCGTATTCAGAAAACTACAAAACATTGCTAAAAGAAACCAAAGAAGACTTAAATAAATGGAAGGACATTTCGTGTTCATGGATTAGAAGACTAAATATCATTAAGATGTCAATTCTACCCAAACGGATTTATAGATTCAATGTAATCCCAATAAAAATCCCAACAGCCTTCATTTGCATAAATGGAAAAACCAGTTATCAAATTTATTTGGAAGGGTAAGGGGCCCCAAAGAGCCAAAGATGTCTTTAAAAAGAAGAATGAAGTTGGAGGACTTTAAAGTCTTCCTGACTTTAAAGCATATTACTTAGCTACAGTGGTAAAAAGCAGCATGATACTGACATAAAGACAGACAGATTGACCAATGGAGCCAAATCAAGAACTCAGAAACAGACCCTCACATCTATGGTCAAGTGATTTTTTTTTTTTTTTTTAAAGATTTTATTTATTTATTCATTTATCCCCCCCTTGCTGCTTGTGCTCGCTGGGTCAGCTAACCACGCCGTGCGGGCGGGCCCGCCCCCACCAGGAGGCCCCGGGAACCGAACCCAGGGCCTCCCATATGGCAAACGGGAGCCCTACTGATTGAGCCACAGCCGCTTCCCTCAAGTGATTTTTGACAAGGTTGTCAAGCCCTCCCAGCTGGGCCAGAACAGTCTATTCAACAAATGGTACTGGGAGAACTGGATAGCCATATCCAAAAGAAAGAAAGAGGACCCCTCTTTCACTCCTTAAGCAAAAATTAACTCAAAACGGGTGAAGGACCTAAATATGAAAGTTACAATCATAAAACTCCTAGAAGAAAATGTAGGAAAACATCTTCAAGTTCTTGTGATAGGCAGCAGTTTCCTAAACCTTGCACCCAAAGCACAAGCAACAAAAGAAAGGATAAATGAGACCTCCTCAAAATTGAACAGTTTTGCACCTCAAATGACTTTGTCAAAAAGGTGAAAAGGCAGCCAACTCAATGGGAGAAAATATATGGCAATCACATATCAGATATGGGTTTAATAGCCATGATATATAAAAAGATCATACAATTCAACAATAAAAAGACAAACTATCCAATTAACAAATGGGCAAAAGACTTGAAAAGATAATTGTCCAAAGAAGAAATATAAATGGCAAAGAAACACATGAAAAAATGTTCAATATCACTAGCGATTAGGGAAATGCAAATCAAAACTACAATGACATATAATTTCACACCTATTAGACTGTCCACTATGAAAAAATTGGAAAACTGTATATGTTGGAGAGGATGTGGAGAGATATGAAGGCTTATTCACGGTTGGTGGGAATGCAGGATGGTACAACCACTATGGAGGACTGTTTGGCAGTTCCTAAAGAAGTTGAATATAGACTTGCCACGTGACCCTGCAATACCACAACTGGGTCTATACCCAGAAGAACTGAGAGCAGTGACATGAACAGACATCTGCACACTGATGTTCACAGCTTCACAGTGGCATTATTCACAGCTGCCAAAAGTTGGAAACAACCCAGGTGTCCATCAACTGAGGAATGGATGAACAAATTGTTGTATACACATATGATGGACTATTATGAGTGGTAAGAAGAAATGAAGTCGTGGAGCATATGACAACATGGATGAACCTGGAGGACATTATGTTGAGCGAAGCCATCCAGACACAAAAGGGCAAATACTGTATGATTGCCCTGTTGTGAACTAAATATAGTGTGTAAACTCATGGAGTTAATAATTAGAATATAGATCACCAGAAAATAGAATGAGGGTAGAGAATGGAAAGCTAAGGGTTAATCTGTGCAGAACTGGTTAAAAGGTTGTTTGTACATCTTTGGAAATGAATGGAAATGGTGAGAGCACATCATGGTGTTTGTGACTAGCAGAGCTGTTATATGGGTATGACAGTGGTGGGGGGGGAAGCCTATGGACATTTATATAACTAGGAGGAAAGCTACAAAGTGTAACATGGGACTGAATAACATAGTGAAACCTCGTGTAAAATACGAGTATGGGTGATATTGCATATATAAGACTGCTTTTACAAAATATAAGTACAAATAAACTAGAGAGAAGGAAACAGAATAGCAGCTATGTATGGCAGGGGAAGCATAGAGAGATTGCGAGGTGATGAGTTTTTTATTTTTTGTCTGTTTTTGTTTATTATTATTATTGGGATAACAAAAATGCTCTAAAAATGACTGAGTGATGAATGTACAACAATGTGATTATATCAAATACCATCCACTTTGGATGGATTTATGCTTTATTAATATGTAGCAAAAAGCAGGCACTCAACTGATTGAGCAACATCTGCTCCCAAATACAACTTTTTTTAAAGGAGATACTAGAGATTGAACCCAGGACCCCATACAGGGGAAGAAGGCACTCAACCACTTGAGCTACATCCGCTCCCCTGTCCTATATCTTCTGAAGCACAATAAAAAGTGAAAATTGAAAAAAAAAAAAAAAAAAGATCATTTGGTCAGTGTAAACATTTAAACTCATTCCTTAAAAAAATGAAAGTGGTCTTTGACTCTTAACTTCTGAGAGTCTATCCAGAAAATCTTTTTAGTCTGGTCTATCAACTAGAAACTTATTTTGGACAGGTCATGTAATACATCTGAGCCTGTTTAAGAGAGAAGTAAGGGAAACGGATGTGGCTCAAGAGGTTCGGCGTCCGTCTACCATATGGAAAGACCGGGGTTCGATCCCCGGTACCTCCCGGTAAAAAAAAAAAAAAAAAGAGAGAGAGAAGTAATTTCCTGAAAGCCTCATTTTGTTGTTTTGAGAATCCAATAAGTTAATATATTTGAGAATAAAGACCCTGTCTTTTCATCTCTTTAACCCCAATAAATCGCACAATACCTTCCTTTTGGTTATCAAGTAAATGCTTGAGACTACAAAATAAAAACTGACCCTTCTGTCATGATTCCTATCTTGTACCTAATTCGCTTTTCTTTTTTAAAAAATGGGGAATGTGGTATTATTTTTTCATTAAGATATTCATTATTATTTATCCTCTATAAATTACAAAACAGCTTCATGTGTATGTCCTCTTAGATTCTGACAACGGTCCAGCACCAAGGGCCTGTACCGTGCCGAAACGGAAGCTGATGAGACAGACTAACCGAGTGGGACAGAATGTCAGCAGGAGACCAGCACGCGGTCAGCAAGTCCAGATGGCGCTCGGGATGCTGCGTTTCCCAGTCCCCACAGTCAGGAATGTGCAGGGACAGCCTCAAGCTCTTTGTGGACTCCAGAAAAGAGCGTGTGCTTGGCCCAGTCCCCTCCTGTGGGTGGCCTGGGCGGCTTCAGGGAGGCGTGACCCAGGGTGGGCCTTGGTCCTCTTTACAAATGGAGGCCCGAAAGCGGCAGACACAGAAAAAAGCCTCAGAGGTGGAAGGAGGGGTCCGGGGGTGGGAGGGCGGCGTCAGGGGTGCTCAGAGGCACGGGCAGGGGCCCCCGAGGGGCTAGGCCCACGGAGCAGCTGGAAGCAGAAGAGGCGAGGCCCAGAGGAGGGGAGAGGCGGGCAGCCTGCCTGCGCCCCATGGCCTGACACCCCGGCTGCGACTTGGTGAGACGGCGTCGCTTCACGAGGCCTTGATGTGGACACCTCCCGGGCTTCAGAACCGTAAACTTTCAACCTCGTAAATCCCGTAGATTCTGGTGTATTCCATGCGCTTTGGTATATTGCTTGGGCAGCATTTGGTCAAGTAAAACAATGCCCGACCCCACACAGCCATTCACACGCGAGCAAGCCTGCTTTCTGCCACCGCTCTCCTTCCAGCCTTTCTCCTGAGTGCTGGAGAGAAGGCCCTTGGCAGTCTGGAGAGGCACTGGAGGACGACGGGCAGTGACGGCTCTAGGTTTGCGCTCCAGCACTGTGACGGAGACCAAACGCGGTTTGTCGCACGGACCCGTGCCTTGAGATGCTGAGCCACAGGAGAAGTACTGACGGGCACGTTCAAAGCCAGTGCCGTCCAGAGGTGGGGTCATGTACGAACTGTGAAGAAGCTTTTGCTCATCAGGGGCTTAAGACACTCTATACTTTCCTGGTATTCACTAGGAGTCTAATTTAGGTGGAGCAAATACCCAGCCGGTTTAAAGGCTTTTAGAACCTGCCGTCAATAAACTTACGCCCTGTATGTGTTTGTACGTGAGCAGGACACGGGCGCACAGAGTGAAGACACAATCAAAGAGCCACGTGGAAGTACACGCTCCGCACGCGGAGGGAGGGACGCTCAACTCTGTTGTGGAGAGAGGGAGTAACACTGGAAAGTGGTTTTTTTTGGGGGGAAAGAAAACACATAGAAAGAAACGGAGGGAAATGTTTCCAGGCGTCATCTAAGTGGCCCTTGGAGAGGGGCAGGGGGAGAGGGGAGGGTCTCTCATGATTTCCTGCACTTCTAGTGAGAGCGCAAGTTGGCGTCGGGGCAGTTTGGAAAACCGTATCAAGTTACACAAGATGTTGAAATCCTGTGGCCCAGGAATTCTGTCTCTTTGAACTTACCCTCAAATGATTAAAGATGTACGTGCTTATCTACGTGAATATTTCAGCAGAGTACACCAAGAGGGCCAAACACGACACAAAGCCAGGGAACTGCTGAAAACCTAGACGGCACTCGGGGGATGGACTCGACCGTCTTTAAATGCGGATTTCCAAACAGTGTATGAAAACGTTAAGTAAAAAGGCAAAACACGCAACTAAAAGTATGTACGGCTCGTACCCAATCCTACAATTTTAAAAAGATCTATATCATCTATATGGACACGTGTGTGTATATTTAAAAACAAGAAGTAACAAATACAGACCACGGTGCTGACACCGGAAATTTCAGGACGTGAAGTGGTCTTGGATGATTTTTCGGTTCTTCCATATATTGTTACTTTACAAATTCTCTACAATTAATAGGCATTACTTTTTTAATTCAGAAAACATAATTATGTCAAAAAACTTTTGTGTCCGCCACAAGCCTTGGCATCTCCTTCAAGGGAAACCGCATCACCGTGCAGCCCTCAGCCCCGGGTCTCCCCAGCCCGAGAGCAGAAGCCGGTGCCGAGGCCGTGAACTCCGTGCACTTCCCTGGAGCGTCTTAGTGTTTTCCTGAAGGGAAGGGAAGGGACAGGCAGCGGCTACGCAAACGCCCAAGGCTGCAGAGTGACCCCTGCCCTGCACCGCGTGTGAGGAGAGCTGCGGGCCGCCAACCTGAGGGGCCCCCGCCCGAGGCGCTGTGAGGCCGGGTTTAGGGGTTTCGGGCGCGCCAGAGACCCCGGGGCGGGAAGGCCAGAGCCCGCACCGGTGCCCCAGGCTTTACCAAGGAAGCAGCCAAGCCCACTCCACACCCCCGCCGGGCCACGGGGCCCACTAGCGTCCGAGGGCTCCCCTAAGACATCGTGCTCGGGGAGCACCCTTTCATCCAAATGCTCCCCAAGGCACCGTGTACGGAGAGAACATCTTCACCGAAGTGCTTCCTTAATACATTTAAAAACCTGGGGTAAATATTCGCAACATACATAACTGAGAAATAGGTGGATATTCTTTATAAACACCTTGTTATTAACCCAAACACTACTGGAAAAAAACAAAGGACATGAACAGATAATGTAAAAAGAATAGATATTGTTAATACTTGGGAAAACAAATGTTCCACCTTATTACAAATAAAAGAAATGTTCATTGAAAGAGCAGTAGTCTCATTTGTCTATAAAATTGACAGAGATGAAAAAGGATAACACCTGGTGTGACTGGAGCTCAGTGAAACTGGGTCTCTCACAAATTGGTGGTATGGTCCAGGAGAGGTCTAGAGGAGATGAGAGCTTTTACTGAGAATGTTCTGAATATCTGTTATTTTTATACGACTGCATTAGCTATTTTTTTTTTAAGGCAGTACCATGGATTGAACCCAGGACCTCGTACATGGGAAGCAGGTGCTCAACCAGTGAGCTACATCCACTCCCCAAGGAGAGGTGGTTTTCTTGTTTGTTTGCTTGTTTTGTTTGTTTTTTTAAGGAAGTACTGGGGATAGAACCTAGGACCTCATATATGGGAAGCAGGGGCTCAACCACTTGAGCTACATCCACTTCCCTTTTAATTTGTTTATTGAGCTGTCACATCACACTGTTGATCCCTTCATTTATATATAAGAACTGGAATTGATACAACAGATGGTCTAATCTAAGTCCTTTTCCCAAGAAAAACACAGTTCCACAGTGACTAAGTTACTTGCCCTTGATTCTCCAACCAGACAGTGGGGAGAACGAACTGCTCTGCAGGTGTCCTGACCCCCAAATCTGCCTTTCCTTGAGTTCATCCAGGCCTGTCCTCTACAGCCTGTCCTTAGGCCACATCTTTACCATTTCCTTTCTCTACTTTTCCTGTTCTCTTTACCCTTAAGCACTGACCTTTATTTTTTTCCTGCTAAGTTTAATCATCTTGGTATCACTCCAACAGCACCTTTTTTGGATTCAGATTTTATCTAACAGATTGGCTAAGCCTCCCAAGACAACGCCATCTGCAAAAGTGACCGGCTCGGCATTTACTTCTTCAAACCAAATGATGGACCGGCATGTTGAACAAAAAAAGCCAGAGAGAGAAGAGCAGGGAATTTACTTACTGTGGCCAACGAAAACCCGGGCAAAGTGAGAGTGCCAGTCAGAGTTAGAGAGGAAGGCAAAAGGGGACGCCAGGGAGGGAACAGGGATGGGCAGAATGGGCTCAGTCACCGTGCAGATGGGAAGGTGGCACTAGGTTGGGTTGGAGGAAGTCTGGGAGTAAGGCTGTGAACAATGCAAGGGTGTCAGAGCCTCAGGGATTAAGCTGTGCTAGCTGCCTGGGCCAGGGTGGGGTCAGGGCTCAAAATGCCCCCGAGAGGATCTGGTTACACGCCCCTCCTACCAGTAAGGAAAGGCCAGGGATTTCCCAGACTTGCTCAGTGCAAAGGCACTTCATTCAAGAGCACACGCAAGGCCAGCCATGGATTTGCTTGCATTGCCCCAGCCGGCCTCGGAACGCGCAGGTGCCCCGGGTCCCTCCCACAGCCTGGGAAGGCTCTCCACACCTGATCTCGAGGGCATGGCGTTCAGGGTAGAGCTGACCTCTAAACCTCAGAATGGACTCAAAATCCCTTCTCCAGTTCATAGGCCAACCAGGTGGCAGGTGCACGGTGGAAGAGCTAGCCTAGTTACCTGCTCAGACGGCCACCCTGGGGAGACACTGCCAGGAGCTCAGTATACAACAGGGACCGAAGAAAGAGACTGTTCTTTACCCTCACAGAGCTAAAATTAACAGACCCTCAGGTGTATCCTGGACATCAGTTAGGTACTAACCAAAGGCCCAGTTGCTGCTGGCGGGGCGGGGAAATGGGGAAGGCCAAAATTACTGAGAAATGGTATCCTTTGTGTGTATCAATGAATAAAATCCAGTATATAATCTCAAAGTTTTGGGGTCCATGGCCCAATCATTTGCCTGCACGACACTCAGTGCCAAAGATGTTATTCAAGCATTTATTTCCTGCTAGACCACATATTTATGAATTTGCATCTGAAGATTGTCTTAAAAATGCATCTTCAAAAACTATGACACCAACTAGAGCCATGGTCTGATAAGAGGCTACAGGAGCTAGTCCCACACAACCTCAGAAAGTCAGCATCACGGGTAAAGGTGAAAGCAAAATTTGAACACAAAGAAGCAATATTAACCGCCACATTCTGGAGATGAGATAAAGTGGAAATAAGGAGGACAGTAAATTGGATTTCATGAGCTGGGAAGATCAGAAACATGCCAAGAAGTTTCGTATGGGAGGAGTTTTGGCAAACAGCGCAGAATAAGCCCCAAAACAGTCATCAAGACCTATAGGCTGCAGCAGTCGCCAACGCTTGCCCATTCGCGCACACGCTGTTTCTCACTGATGGAGTGGGTGAGCGGAGAACTTTCCTGGCTAATTTTTAATTACTTGATTAAACTATAATTAACTATTGCCTTTTGAATATTTGGCTTGATATGGAAAAAATAAACCGGCTTTGCTATTAAAGATTAAAAAACTGATGTAAAATGTTTGAAAAAAATCCTAAAAAGATAATATCTGCAATAAACGACTAAGGAGAGAAAAAGAACCAAAAGAAGCATTTTGTCCAATTTCCTCACTCGCCTTACAGAGTGTGACACAACGCCCTGCTGTGTGTTACATCACAGTGTAAATAAAAGTGAGAGAAACAGACCTCACATACAATTGCCTTTTTTGAGAAATAGTTCTCGGGCATGCCTCACCCTCAATCACTACAAAAACTCGAAGGAACGAAACAGTGAGTGAGCATAAATGCCATAAAAAGCGAGGAAGATGCCTTTTCGGCAAAGCATTGACATCCTGAGAAAGCTAGAAGCATCGGCGCCTGGAGGTCAGGACAGCACTTTACAGTAATGGAGAGCGGCCTAGCAACCTCAGGCCTCCTCTGGTAGCCTTGAGGGGAAAAGTGGAGGCCAAAGGGTTAAAGACAAGTCAGGCAAGGATACCAGCCAGGAAACCAACTGCTGCAGCGACCCTGCTGACCAGGAGAGCAACCGTGTCACTGACAAAAATGGGGATTGGCCACTGCTTTCACCCTACAAGTAAAATCACCTGCTGAATCCTCACGTGCCGGGCAATGGACTGCACATTCCCGATTGGACACCCCCTTCCCAACAGCCCTGTGGAAGTTACTATCTCAGTTTAGCCTGTGGGGAAACTGAGGCTCGGAGAATCAAGCGACTTGCTGTGATGGTCAGCTTGGCCAGGAGACAGTCCCCAGTGGGTCAAACACGAATCCAGGTGTTGCTGTGAAGTTATTTAGTAGATGTGATTAAAGTTCATCACCCACCACTTTAAGAAGGAAGATTCTCCCAGGTTATCTGTGTGCCTTCAGGCCTTAAGGCTCAGCTAAGGCTTCCAGAGCAAGGAGATTCCACCTATGGGAGCAGCTTCCGCCCACGAGCGCCCGCCTGCCCCTCCTGCCAGCCCACCCCATGGAGGTCGGCCTTGTGGCCGCTCCGTAATCACGTAAGCCAAGTCCTGAAAGAAATCTCTTCCTGTTCCTCTCCTGGGAGTTCTGCTTCTCTGGTTGAACCCTGACTGATACATTTGCCAAAAATCACAAAATTACTCGGTGAAAGGGCTCAGATTCTCTCAAAGCCAAAGTACTCCAGTGCTCCACAAAAAATAAATACAATTGTAGACATGGTGACTTCACAGAAATGGTCCCACATCCAAATGCCTGGCAGGCAAGGTCAAAAGGTTAAATGCTGGTTCAGATGCTGGTTCTGCTGCGTACCAGACAACCTCAACCTTGGGCGAGGTCGTCTCTCAGCATCTCGGTTTCCTCCTCTGAAATGTGAGAATAATCATACTTAATTTTTTAGACTTTCTGAGGACTCAATGACTCCTTTTCGAACATACCCAGCACTGAGTAAATACTCAATAAAGGCTGGGAATGAACGTGCTGCAGAACCTGGTGAGAATGGCAGATGGTAAGCCTGTGAAACGGGGCAGGAAGGGCAGACGCCCTGGTGACTACACGGAAGTTGGGGCGTGGGAAGCCCTCAGCTGTGACACAGGGTGGAATCAGCGATAAAGCCCTGAGGCTCCCCGGCTCTGACCGCTCCAGAACAGGCCCAAATTTCCTATGCATTGTAAACTAAGCCAAGTAAGGACCAAAGCAAGAAACAGCAGTTTATCAGAGTTTCTGTTCTACACCGGAACAGAAAAGTCCCCTAACTTGTCCCTAGCTTGATGGATCCCCACACAAAAGAAGAATGCAGGGGTCAACATTTTTAACATCAGCAGGTCTTCCCAAAAGGCACAAAAACTTACTTAGATTTGGAGGGTCTGTTCCCACATCAGTGTTGTGCCTGGGAAAACAGAGCACAAAATACAACTCCTGGAGGTTATGGGTAGCGGAAGATACAATATATACCATTGCCATGATTGCTGTTAGCTACTCAGGCATGACTGGATATGCCAAACTCGACATGGAACCTATAAAAGAACCTATAAAAGATACCTGGTCCCTGACACCTAAGGGATCAACAAGATCAGACGCCTTCAGGTTAACTTTGGGGAAAAAAATGCATTAGTGTTCATAAAAATATTTGCATCTTTTCACTGAATGATTATTCTAGAAATAGGAAAGAACCTTTTTAAAAAGGAAACTGTAGACACTACAGCAAACGAGTTAAATTCTATAAACTGAAACACCAAATGAATTTTTAAAGTAATAAAACCCACTGTGGGAGTGGATGTAGCTCAGGGGTTGAGCGTCTGCTTCCCAATGTAAGAGGTCCCGGGCTCAGTCCCCGGTACTTCCTAAAAAAAACAAGCAACAACAAAAAACCCTCAGTGTGACCCTCTAGGCATAGCAGGACATTGAACAACGACGAGCAAAATCTAAACCTGCTTTCATGCTCTTCCTAGAGAAAGAGCTAACAAAAAATGCCTTTTAAAATGCTTTGGTAGGGAAGCGGCTGTGGCTCAATCAGTGGGGCTCCCGTTTACCATATGGGAGGCCTCGGGTTCGATTCCCGGGGCCTCCTGGTGAAGGCAAGCCGCCTGCATGGCGTGGTTAGCTGACCCAGCGAGCGCAGGCAGCAAGGGGGGGATAAATGAATAAATAAATAAAATCTTTAAAAAAAAATAAAATAAAATAAAAAAAATAAAATGCTTTGGTAAATGATTTGCCAAAACTTGAGGTGTGAATTTGAGTCTCTCTAACATCAGCTGCCCTGCTTATGACCGCTTGTCCCAGAGGTAGAGATGATTTCTGTTGAAAGGTATTGCTAAGCCCAGAGTGCCAGCATTTTATGAACTCAAGTTGAGAACTAAAGGAAAGAATTGTCCTAAAGAAACCACGAGCATCATGATCCATGGAAAACTGAGTCTGGTCTCTCTTTTGTAGGTCAGGGTGGTTGCCTGGGTGACTCGTCACAGAAGCGACAGAAGAGGGCTTGTCTCCATGGTAGTGAAGTGCAGCCTACCCTTGCGGACCGAGTAGTTCTGGAAGGAAATGCAGTTCTCCAGGGAGCGGTTACGTGTTCAGGGATATAACTGTAGAGTTGGGTATTGTGTTCAATATTCCAATCAAAAGTTTTCTCCGGATCTTTGAAAGAGTAATTATTGTTACAATCTTGTATTTGGACATCTACTGACAACTACTCTAAAGTGTTTGATAAATTTCTATTCCGATCTTTTAAAATCTGAATTTCTGTAACACACTATGGCTTTGGGACTATGTAGGAATAACAATGTATTCTCCGTATATTCTCCTCTCCTAAGAAAAAGAGGAGTAGGGATGAGGCTTGGCAGAGCTTCTGTTTGCAAGTGACTTCTCCTTTGAACTGTCTGCATCAAGGTGAGAGGAGCTTCTTCTGACGGTGTCCCACAGAAGCTTTTCACTGCAGGCCCACGCCCAGACAGGCAGGCACTGGAGGCCTTGTTCAAAGCCGTCACTGCGGCTGCCCTCCAGCTTTGTCCCGGAGCGCAGGGGCGGGCTGTGAGCTCCGCAAGGTTGTTCCTGGAAGCCTGCCTGGAGCACATCCCCAAAGGAAGGCGCCAGCTGGGGGCAGATGCTCTGACTACAGTGGGAAAGCAGAAGTCCATATGGTGAACAGACTTTGGAGGCTCAGTTACCTGCTTCCCAACAGGCGGTGGGAAGACGTGAAGTGACACTTGTGAGGCTCTTCAGAAGACTGTGAAATGGGCTGAAAGATATAAGCAGCTGCTTTTTCAGGGGAGAAAAGCGGCTGGAAGAGACGAGAAGAGACCCAGATGGTCCTGGAGGGAGTGAGGGCATGGCTGAGACTGACAGGCAACCTGGCCAGCAGGAGCTCTGCCTTCTGGGTTCCTTCCTGATGGAAAGTATGCAGTAATCAGACTTTCAAGGGCCCTAAAAGCCCCGTGGGCAACCAGGAACCAGAAGGCAAATGCCTGTAAGACAGGCTTTCAGTGTTGAGTCCACCCTGAAGCACAGATGCCAAAGGGGAAGCCCTTGACGACACTTAGCAACGCAGCTTTGGCAGTCCAGGCCTTCCTTTGCTACCTTTCCTATCCAAAACCACTTTCCTCCAGGCAGGTAAATGTTTCTCCACTTGCCTACCTATTCTCTTTCCTGAAAGACCCTCTTCTCTGCCTATCCAAGAGTCATCTACCCATCAACACTAAAATCGGCACCTTTCTGAAAGTCTTCAGCGATTCCCGCCCCAATCAACCAGCTCTAGTTTTTCCCAACTCTGCAACTCTGGGAAAGCAGACTAACTCCTAACTGGCAGCCTGTATATCTTGCCATGCTCTATCTTGTATTTCAAATATCGGGGCTGCATGTCTCTCCAAGCCCAATAAACCTCACAAGCTCCGTAACCGCCCCTCCTGCTTTATTCATCCGTCCATCTGTTTGTCCAGCACAGTAGCAGGTACCGCATTAAATGGGTACTTCGGGGAAGCGGCTGTGGCTCAATCAGTGGGGCTCCCGTTTACCATATGGGGGGCCCCGGGTTCGGTTCCCGGGGCCTCCTGGTGAAGGCAAGCCCGCCCGCGCGGCGTGGTTAGCTGACCCAGCGAGCACAGGCAGCAAGGGGGGAATAAATGAATAAATAAATAAAATCTTTAAAAATAATAAAAATAAAAATAAAAAATAAATAAATAAATGGGTACTTTGTGGGAGAGCCAGCCCTGTCCACACCTCAAACTAACCATCATTCATTTAAAATCAAGGAGCCTTTATCAAACGCTTACTAGGTGCGAGGAAGTGGCCATCGCAGAGGTGAATGCAGCCAGCCCTGCGCTCCTAGCCACGTGCCGCCTAAAGGTGGGGCGAACAGGACGCGTGCTCTTACAGACACACAGACGACAGTGCACAAAGAGAAGCAGCTTCTCAGCGTGGAGATGGTTCTGCAGAGGTGTACTTGCTGAAGGTCAGATTTCACTAAACAGTTTTAATCATGATCTCACTGAATTCCTGCAACAACCCTACAAGTTAGGTAGTTTTACCCACATTTTACAGATTAGGAAATGGGGGCTCAGGCGGTGTGCACTTTGGCCGGGGTCGCTAACAGGTAAGCAATGAAGCTGGGACTCACAGCGCAAACTGCCTGGCTCCGAGCCTCACGCTGTTCTCCACACCAGACGTCGGCCACGGGCAGATGCTACGAATGACAGGTGCGCGCCTCCAGGACCCGCGGGCACTGCAGAGAGGGCAGGGCCAGTCCGGCGTCAGCTGGCGCCTGCGCCAAGGCCGGGGGTGGGCAAGCACAGGGAAGCAAGGATGGGGGCGTTTGGGAAGAGGAGGCTAGCGGACGGGTCTTCCCCTCTAGGAACACAGTGGGAAAATGGGGTGAAGTCTATTTCTCATCTACCTACATGACGGCACGGACTATTTATTATAAGTAAAATATTTCGAATGCCCTGGAAAACGACTGTCTTATGGCAATAATCTTGACCTTCAATTATAAGTATCCTATAATGCAGACCATGTTGAGCAGAAGCATTCAAAGAGTCTATGGTTCCTTTCCTTCTTTGATTTTATCCCTCTGGAAAGATACTACCTAGAGATTTAAAGCATAGGATTAGAGACTAGAGAAATGAAACAGCAATAGTTTACTTAGGTGTCATATTTCCCATTATGTCAAACATTTACCTATTTTCAAATGAGAATATGATTTTTATTTTAATTTTGATAAAATATTGATTTAATTGTATATATCTTAATACAGAAATTGAACTTTGATGGTATTTTTTTCATTTTAATATTCTGTACCTGAACTAATTTAAATATTTTAAGTCAGTTTAAAAGTTGGGTGGGTAAATGAGATAACATACCCTAAAGTGGCGTAATAAAAATAATTTTGACAAAACCCAGGTCAGAGAAGAAAGCAGGTTGTGGGGCAGGCACGGCTAAGTGTGTCCTACGTTGCCAGTAAATAGGCAGAACTTCTTCAGGCTACAGGGGAACATATTCCCCCCTGTGGCCCCAGCGCAGCAGCTCAATCTTAGAGCTTCCAGGCGCTAGAAGAGGGAGGCACTGGGTGAGGGCTGGTAGAAGGGGGCCGGGGTTTCACCCCAGGTAGCCGACGTGCAAAAGCCAGGCCAGGAAAGCACCGTGTCACCCAGCAGGCAGGCAGCCTGACTCCCGCCGACCCCAGCTGCCGGCGGAAACCTAAATGGGACAGCTGAAAGTCGAAAGTCGGTGTCATTACCTTGTTGACCATTTCCTGGACACTGGGTAAAGGGACAGATCCCCAAAGGATGCTACAATCCGCATTCCCCGCTCAGAAAGAGATCATGCGCTTTAGAACCAGGGAGCGCTTCTGCAAGGAAAGAAGGCCGCTGAAGGGCTGCACTGGGGACACACTACAGGGCTTTCTTCCGCCCCCCCCCCCCC
>JAKSZT010054548.1:4339525-4399575 GCA_026826555.1 Tolypeutes matacus | reverse complement strand
TGTTATAACCCAGGAGATCGACCACACTCAGACTTAACCACTTTTATGAAGTTTATTGAGCTAAGCCCGCGCAGGAGAGAACTGCAGCCCCCAGGTTTTAAAATGGCTCCTTTTTATAGGGGGTTGCTGTCGCAGTTTGCAAGCAAGCAAGATGTACAGAAGCGGATTTTGGCAGTTAGCTAGCGTTTGCACAGAATGCCCTGATAGCCTGGGGCACAGCTGCAGGGTGGAGATGTCCTTGCAGGATTGTTCAAAGGAGGGGAGGGTGTATGCTTGTCTGTCCTTGTGAGATTGTTCAAGGAAGGGGAGGTTGTGTGCTTTTCAGATAAGACACTTAGGAGACAGTGGGAAACTTTTCTTTTCTGCGTTACTCTGGTTGCCATGAAGGCCTATGGGTAGGCTAGTTTAGGGTTCAACATTCCCCACTTCTCTTCTCAGTGGGTCAAATCATTGACTCATCAGAGTGGTCTCCAGTCGTTGGCAGGTGTCGGTAGGGTTGGGCTAATACCGTTAATTTGACCAATTGGACTCTGTCCTTGACAAAAGCTACAAGCCTATTGATAACGATAGGTTCGCAAGTGAGACCCAAAAGTAACAGTGTGAGAGGGCCTACTAGGGCTGAAATTAAAGTAGTCAGCCATGGAGACCAATTGAAAAGGTTCTGAAACCAAGACTCAGAGGATTGTTCTTCTAGATCCCTCTCTCTGAGTCTCTTTTGTAGTTCTTGCATTGATTGTTTCATAATTTTTGAATGGTTTACATAAAAACAGCAGGCTTCTCCGAGGGCAGCACATATATTGTACTTGGGTCTGAAGGAGAGAGACATCAGCAGAGAAAGTAGCTGAAAGTTTTCTAATACCAATGTCAGAGGTAATCATGGCCCCAGCTCCTATGGCTGCTGAACCTGCAATCCCTAAGGTGGCTAAGATAGGGATTAGAATTGGAGTCCTTTTTTGTAGTCTAAAGTGTTGATCCTGAGCTAGGAAGTGGGCAGTACCTGAGGGTCCAGCATATAGGTAAACCTGGGGAATGATATAAACACCAATACATAGGTCAGAAGCATTACTAGGGGCAATACAGCGGGTGATACCAGATGAGCAGGCAAACCAGGTACCACTGGGGGTGATTAAAGTCCAAGTGGATCCTGCAGCAGTGAGGGGGACAGTGTTCAGGCAATTGTCTTTATAAGGTGAGTTGTCTATGGAGTAGCTGCCGCTGGTGAAACAGATACCTTGTCCTTGGAGATCGCTGAGGGTGAGTTTTTTTCTGATGAGAACAATCAGACAGGATACCAGTCCCAAAGTTGTCGGCATCGGTGTAGGAGACGTTCCGGGGGGCCATTTCTCCCATCAGGTTGGCACGAATCCCCACGTAGTATGATGGTGCCGGATCGACGCAGAGCCAACACTCAGTGGAGATGGCCGGCTGAGTTTCATTCAGAAGGGAGAAAACAGAGTCTAGCATAGTTAGCAAAGAATTACTAAAGAAGTTCAATGGGTGCGATGGCGCTAGGAGTTGGGGATTATGGGAGGTGGTCTTCCATAGATTATTTCAAAAGGGGTTAAATGTTTCAAATAAGGGGTACATCTGGTTTTTAGTAAGGCGAAAGGGAGAAGACTTACCCAACTCTCTCCAGTCTCCAATTTTAATTTAGTTAAAGTCTCCTTTAAAGTCCTATTCATCCTCTCTACCTGTCCTGAGCTCTGAGGCCTGTAAATGCAATGTAATTTTTAGTTTATTTTAAGTGCCTCGGCTAGACTTTTGGATATCTTGGCTATGAAAGCCGGGCCATTGTCGGACCCCAACGCCAAGGGTAAGCCAAATCGTGGGAGGATTCCTGTCAGGAGGTGCCTGGCGACTACATTGGCAGTCTCATGCTTGGTGGCAAAAGCTTCAGTCCATCCGGAGCAAGTATCTATAAAGACCAGGAGATATTTATAGCCGTATTTGCTTTTTCCAATTTCAGTAAAATCTAATTCCCAATGTTCCCCTGGTTCATGGCCTCTGATTCGGACCCCTACACTGCGAGAGATTGGGGGCCCTGGGTTGACCTGAGCGCATGCTGAGCAACGGGTTACCTCTGAGTTGGCGATGGTCTTCAAATCTTTTGCCCAGTGAAGCGCCTGGGTCAGAGCAATTAGTTCTGCTTTCTGAGTGGAGGTTCCTTGGGGCAAGGCCTGTGACCAGAGTACTTGATTTTTCGTGGTCACCGCTGCACCTGCATATCTCAGTCCATCTTTTAGATAACTGCTTCCATCAGTATAAAGCTCGTAGCCTGGGTTTTCTAGGGGAGTGTCCTGGAGGTCAGGTCTAGATCCAGTGATAGTCTCTAAAATGTCCAGGCAATCATGGACAATTTCTCCATATTTAGAATCTAGCAACAGAGTAGCTGGGTTGAGAGCCATGGACTTAGAGAAAGTGACTTGAGGGGGATTTAGTAGCAGCACCTGATATTGAGTAAGACGCACATTCGAAATCCAACAGTCAGGTGGGGATCTAAGGAGGGCCTCAGTGGTGTGGCCCCCGATAATCTGCAAGTCCTGGCCCAAGGTCAATTTTTGTGCCCCCTTGACAAGAAGGGCGGTTGCAGGTATCGCTTTCATGCATGATGGCCATCCTGCAGCTACAGGGTCTAGTTGCTTGAAGAGATAGGCCACTGGGCGTTTCCAAGGCCCTAAGGTTTGAGTGAGGACCCCTTTGGCAATCCCCTTCTTTTCAGCTACAAACAGCTGAAAAGGTTTCGTGATGTTGGGTAGGGCAAAGGCAGGGGCTGAGGCTAAGGCTTGCCTGAGGGCTATAAAAGCCTGTTCTTCTTTTCCGAGTTCAATGAAAGTTAGGGTCCTTTCCACCTGTGCAGGCATATAAGGGTTTTGCAATTTCAGCAAACCCAAGTATCCAGAGCCTGCAGTAGCCTACAGCCCCTAGGAATTCCCGTACCTGGCGCTTGGTGGTTGGAGTTGGGATATTCAGGATAGCTTCTATCCATCCCAGAGATAGGGTCCTCTTACCTTCTTCCAGATGGTAGCCCAAATATGTGGCTTTTTGCACGCAGATCTGAGCCTTTTTCATGGACACCCGGTAGTCGAGGTGTGCTAGTTCAGAGAGCAGTTCCTTGGTGGCGATTAGGCAATCCTCTTCTGATTCTGCTGCAAGAAGAAGGTCATCTACATATTGCAAAAGAGGTACCTGAGGGTGGGATTCCCTGAATCCCAGGAGTTCTCGGCTCAGGGCTTCATCAAAGATGGTTGAAGAATTCTTGAATCCTTGTGGGAGTCTAGTCCAGGTTAGCTGGCCTGAAAATCCCCCTTCGGGGTCCGTCCACTCAAAGGCGAAGATGGGTTGGCTCTGAGGTGCCAATGGTAAGGTGAAGAAGGCATCTTTCAGGTCCAGTACAGAATAGAAAGTCCGTCCTGGAGGCAGAGAGCTCAGAAGGGTATAAGGGTTAGGCACAGTGGGGTGAATGGTTTCAACCCTCCTATTGACTTCTCTTAGTTCTGTACTGGTCTATAATCTTCGGTCCCTGGCTTTTTACTGGTAAAAGGGGGGTATTCCAGGGTGATTGGCAGGGAGTCAGTATCCCCGCTTCTCTTAATCTCTTGATATGTTTCGCTATGCCTTCCCTTGCCTTCTGAGGTATAGGGTATTGCTTGACTTGGATGGGGAGAGCAGTACTTATGAGTTGCACAATGATAGGGGTTGATGCAAAGCCAATCCTGGCGGGTTGCTCTCTGCCCAGACCCCGGGGATTTTAGTAAGTAGTTCCTGGATATAGCTTTCTCCTATAGCCCCCTTGGGCTCTTGTTCAAATAGAATATATTCTTCGGAGATAGGGACAGTTAACATAATTGACTGAGGGAGCTGATCTCCCAGTTGCAAAATTGTTTCCCCATCTTTAAAAGAAATGGTTGCCTTTAATTTCCGCAGCAAGTCTCGGCCTAAGAGGGGGTATGGGCATTCTGGCATTACTAAGAAGGAATGGGTAACAGTACCCTTTCCTAAGTCAGTAATTTGGGCTTGAGTCCAGGGGTAAGATTTAGGTTTTCCTGTTGCCCCTATGATAGAAGTCTTCTGGGATGAAAGTTCCCCAGTTGTCTCTTGGAGAACTGAAAAGGTGGCCCCCGTGTCTACCAGGAATTCAGTTGGCTTCCCTTCGACTGTTAGCTTTATCATGGGTTCCTGGGGGCCAAGCGCGAAGGAACCCTGACCCCCTCAATCTTCAGTTTCTACTAAGAGGCGGGCCGGTTCCTTAGGTTCCTGAGCCCTTCTGCCTATCAACTGAGGACAATCCTTTTTCCAGTGCCCCATCCCCTTGCAAAAGGCACATTGGTTCTTCTTTAGGTCTCCTCTCTCCGGCCGTCCCTTGGAGGGATGGGGTTTCCGGGTTGGTGCTGCCAGCAAGATTCGTGAGAGCTGCTTGGTCTGCTCCCAAATAGGATCTTCTCTATTTTGGAAAACTTTCTGAGCTATTTCTACCAATTCACTTCTAGTTTTTCCTTCAAACCCTTCTTGCTTTTGAAGTTTTTTTCTAATATCTGGGGCCGACTGAGAGACGAACGCCATATTTACCATTCGTCTGTTATTTTCATCTTCTGGGTCTAAGGGGGTGTACATTCGATATGCCTCCAATAATCTCTCTAAGAAAGCGGCCGGGGACTCATCCTTACCCTGCATGACTGCACTAACCTTAGTTAAATTAGTAGGCTTTTTAGCTGCAGCCCTTAGACCCCTAAGTAGAGACTGGTGATAGTGGCGCAAGGCTGTCATCCCTGCATCAGTGTTAGGGTTCCAACGAGGAGGACTCGAAGGGAGTAATTCCTCTAATTCATCCCTCCTAGTCTGGAAGCCCCCCTCATTGTCCCCCAAAATAATCTTAGCAGCCTCCCGATGGATTCTCTCTCTCTCCTCAGAAGTGAACAAAGTTTGTAAAATCTGTTGACAATCATCCCAGGTAGGCTGATGAGTGTGGAAAATAGTTTCTAAAAGCGAAATCAGCCTCTGGGGGTCCTCTGAAAAAGGAGGGTTCTGGTGTTTCCAATTATAGAGATCAGAGGTGGAAAATGGGACATAAATCATTCGAGTATGGCCCGGAGGCGCCCCTGGTTGAGGAGGAACTTCCCTGAGCGGCAACAGGGGCACTGAAGAATCAGGCCCTGGTGGAGGGGGCTGATAGAGAGATCCCCCTCTTGTGTGGGGAGGACTCTGGACTTCTCCTTGGGGCGAGCGCCCTGGGGCCTGTTGCTGCGAGGGAGTTCTTGGGCAAGGCGGGAGGTCAAATAAGCTTTCAGCTATATCATCAGTTTCCCCCGGCAGAACAGGATATAAACGGGGTTTCTGTTCTCTGGTTTCTCATCTTTCTTTTCTTTCGGGGGACCCTGTGCCCCTCGAGGTTTCGGGGCAGTTACTAAAATGGTTTTTCTGCCTACCCTTGCATACATATCCCCCTTCCCTGGTTTCTGGCATTTCTGGATATAATCTACTTTATCATACACAATGTCAATCTAAACACCTATATAAACCCTCTGGTCGGGGTGGGGAACCCCATAAACAACAGACCGTACAGCAAACAACAGAGATAAATCAAATGAGCCTTCCGAAGGCCAATCTATTCGGAAGCCTGGCCGTTCAAGTTCACAGAGGGTCCGTAGGAAGCCTGGATCTGCTGGCTTCCCATAGTCACAGGATCTCTTAAAGAAATCAGAAAAGTTAGCAAGAGTGCATTCAAGAGGAGTCCGCGGAGTGGATTTTCCTTGTCCCATCCTGTCAGGGTTGAAACAGTTAAAACACCAAGAAACACTGAACATAGACAGACAAACGAACAAAACACTGGAGACTAGTCTCACTCCCACTCACACAGCCAAATACCAAAGTGAAACCTAACGGTTTCCAAAATCAGGAGAGGGTGGCCCGGCCCTGATTCGGGGAGTGCAGTACCGCGGCGTCCCGCCTGCAACAGCCCCCACAAATGCTCCGGAGCCACCACAAAAGGGAGAATCCCTTACCAGATTCCTCGAGGCCACCGTCCTAGTCCGAATCCGATCACGAATCAAAAGCAAAGGCGAGGAAGTGGAGGCACTTCCCGCTTAGTCTGAGGAGGTCGACCCCAATTAAGGGGGACCTCGCAGTTGATCCCGCTGGGGCCTCCAAATGTTATAACCCAGGAGATGGACCACACTCAGACTTTAACCACTTTTATGAAGTTTATTGAGCTAAGCCCGCGGGCGTCTGCAGCACCTCTCATGCAGGAGAGAACTGCAGCACCCAGGTTTTAAAATGGCTCCTTTTTATAGGGGGTTGCTGTCGCAGTTTGCAAGCTAATTTAGGGTTCAACACCAAATGCCTGAAAGCACGAGAGGGATCCAGAACCTCGCACACAACGGCAGCGAAAGCGGGAGCATTGCTCAGCTCTAAACCCAGCTCGCTAATTCTTTACGTTCTGGAACTTTCTTTTCTAAGACACGATTTTTTTTAAAAAAGAGCAAAAAATTACATTATCACCCAAAGGGTAACCCAGAGATAGAGAGCCACACAATGTCGTGACAGATGGCTGGGAAGATGATCTCATGTTTTCAACCAGTGGTTTTCTCATATTTTCTCTTGGGGCAAAATGCGAGAAAAGCGATTTGAAGTGTGACTTGCAGACTGCACGTTCCTTCTGTCCACACGGTTCCTCTGCCAAACGTCCGGGAATCACTGCTTAGCCGCTGCCTGGACGGAGTGTGTTCATTCCTTTGTCCCACTGCTAAGTTCGCAGGCAGGAACAGGACTATTTGTATTCTAATATAGAACTCTTTTTACATATAGCATGTATTCTATATATTCCTTTGCCCCCTGGAATCGGGAACCACCTTCCTGACTAGCTATAAACTCCCATCCTTTCCAACCTTTTGCTGGAACTGTAACAAAGTAATTTAGTTTGGGGGTTCCCCTAACATCACTTAGATATTTTAGCTGGTCTTGAACAACAACAAAATCCACCAGCTTCAAATTATAAATTAAAGATATTCTTTACAAAATAAATACTCTGCCCCAAAATAACTCCTAAGTGACTGGGGAAATAACTAACTTCTGTGTATTGAAAACCATCCTCTCCCTCTCCACAGGCCCAGCTTTCTCTGAGGGTGCGTCGTGGCGAGGGGAAGATGCTGGATTCACAGGGCAGGCTGATGCGTGCAGTTTGGAGCAAGCGAGGCTGAGGTCCTCTGCTTGAGGGGCGCCGAGACTCGAGTGTGCTACGGGAAAGGCCAGCTGGAGCTGGGCACAGGCAGGAGAGAAGCAGGAACTGGGGCAGTGCCCTCATGAGGGAGGGAGGGCGGGAGAGGGCCATGGGGGGAGGACGAGGCAGCTGCCTCAGGAGTGGAAATTTCAGGAAGGCCTTTAGACAGGGCATTTGGGGAGCTCTGTTGTGGAATGCAAACCCTCCTGCATTATTTAACTGGAAAATAACAACTTCAGCAAAAACTTTCCTCTTCGTTGCCTTGGGAGTTGTATTTATTCTTATTAGAAAATACTTTGAGATTAGCCTTAGGAGGAAAGTAGGGTAACCCACAAAATGCAGTTACGTAATTCATTTATTCACAGATACTTCCCGAGTGCCTAGTAGGTGCCAGACACTGGTAAGCATTGACTTTACCTACTGTGTGTCGGTTACTTTATACAGATGTTGTCTTAACAATCTAATGAGACGAGCATTGGCAGGTATTATTTCCTTCCACAAACCAACCGGAGCCTTAGTGAACCTGCAGAATTCCAGACCCACCCAGAGGTTCCTGTTTAGTAGGTCTGGGGTGAGACACATTAAATCCCTTCTTCAAATAAGCACCTAGTTGATCTTAAAACAGTTGCTCTGAGTACTCTACTTGAGGAAATATTGCTTTAATTGATCAAAAATGAGTTTCTTGGGAAGAGGCTGTGGCTCAATTAGTTGGGCTCCCGTTTACCATATGGGAGGCCCTGGGTTCGATTCCCGGGGCCTCCTGGTGAAGGCGAGCTGGCCTGCACGGCGCAGTGAGCTGGCACAGCAAGGTGACGCAACAAAGGGAGACGAGCAGACACAGAAAAATGCAAAGTAAATGCACACAGAAAGCACAAGCTGTAAGGATGGGATAAATAAAAATAAATCTTTAAAAAAAAAATGAGTTTTTAAAGCCTCAGTTGTCGCAGGGTGTGTGTGTGTGTGTGTGTGTGCGTGCGGCAGTATTTCTACTAGCCAGAGGACCGGTGTAGCAATAAACTAAAGTTCCTCGACAACTCCAGGGAAGACAGGAATAAGGGGTTTCTGTGCGGGCATCTCTCTAGAGGCAGGGTTTGCTGAAAGTCACTTTTCCCTCAGGCGATGTGCACGTTTGTGTGGGCATATGTGTGTCAGTGACAAGGGCATGATTAACACACAGGCTGAACTCATTTTTACTCTCGCAAGTTCTGGACGCTCTTAGAGCAGGTTGGTGGCCCTTCGGCCCTGCTGATAGTGTGCTCGGTTGTGTAGGAGGGTCCTTCAAGTTCTGTTCACGATAATCTACCTAAGAGGACAAACACTGACAGTGTCTCTTCCCTATATATAAAGAATTCAAAGTCATCCTGTGCTAAGGGGATTGAGAACGTTTTATTATTTTTTTTTTAATCAAACTCTATATTACACAATATATTTGGTTCATAGTAACGCATTCATACAGTATTTGTCCTTTTGTGTCTGGCTTGCTTCGCTCAACATAATGTCCTCCAGGTTCATCCATGTTGCCATATGCTTTACGACTTCATTTCTTCTTACAGCTGCATAATATTCCATCGTGGGAATAGACCACAGCTTGTTTATCCATTTATCTGTTGATGGAGACCTGGGTTGTTTCCAACTTTTGGCAATGGTGAATAATGTGGCTATGAACATCGGTGTGCAGGTGTCTGTTCGTGTCACTGCTCTCAGTTCTTCTGGGTATATACCCAGTAGTGGTATTGCAGGGTCACGTGGCAAGTCTATATTCAACTTCTTTAGGAACTGCCAAACAGTCCTCCATAGTGGTTGTACCATCCTGCATTCCCACCAACAGTGAAGAAGTGTTCCTATCTCTCCACATCCTCTCCAACACTTGTAGTTCTCTGTCTTTTTAATAGTGGCCATTCTGATAGGTGTGAAATGATATCTCATTGTAGTTTTCATTTGCATTTCCCTAATCATGAGTGATGTTGAGCATTTCTTCATGTGTTTTTTTGCCATTTGTATTTCTTCTTTGGAGAAATGTCTATTCAAGTCTTTGGCCCATTTTTTAATTGGGCCGTTTGTCTTTTTATTGTTGAGTTGTAACATCTCTATATATCCTGGATATTAAATCCTTATCAGATATGTGATTTCCAAATATTTTTTCCCATTGAGTTGACTGCCTTTTCACCCTTCTGACAAAGTCCTGTGAGGTGCAAAAGTGTTTAATTTTGAGGAGGTCCCATTTATCTACTTTTTCTTTTCTTGCACGTGCTTTGGGTGTGAGGTCCAAGAAACCACCACCTACTACAAGGTCTTGAAGATGTTTCCCTACATTTTCTTCCAGTAGTTTTATGGTCCTGGCTTTTATATTTAGATCTTTGATCCATTTTGAGTTGATTCTTGTATAAGGGGTGAGATAAGGGTCCTTTTTCATTCTTTTGATTATAGATATCCAGTTCTCCCAACACCATTTGTTGAAGAGACTGTTTTTTCCCATCAGCGTGGGCTTGGTAGGTTTGTCAAAAGACAGTTGACTGTATAGGTGAGGGTTTTTTTCTGGATTCTCAATTCTATTCCACTGATCGATATGTCTATCTTTATGCCAGTACCATGCTGTTTTGACCACTGTAGCTTTGTAATATGTTTCAAGGTCAGGCAGTGAAATTCCTCCCACATTGCTCTTCTTTTTTTTTTTTTTTAAAGATTTTATTTATTTATTCATTTATTCCCCCCCCCCTTGCTGCTTATGCTCGCTGGGCCAGCCAACCACGCCGTGCAGGCGGGCCCTGCCTTCACCAGGAGGCCCCGGGAACCGAACCCGGGGCCTCCCATATGGTAAACGGGAGCCCCACTGATTGAGCCACAGCTGCTTCCCTGCTCTTCTTTTTTAGAATACTTTTGGCTATTTGGGTGCACTTACCCTTCCAGATGAATTTGGTAATTGCCTTCTCTAATTCTGTAAAGTAAGCTGTTGGGATTTTGATTGGTATTGCATTGAATCTATAAATCAGTTTGGGCAAGATTGACATCTTCACACTATTTATTCTTCCAATCCATGAACACAGAATGTCTTTGCATTTGTTTAGGTCTTTTTAAATTTCTTTTAGCATTGTTTTGTAGTTTTCTGCATATAGGTCCTGTACTTCCTTGGTTAAATTAACTCCTTGGTATTTGAGTCTTTTTGTTGCTATTGAAAATGGAATTTTCCTCCTGATTTCCTCCTCAGATTGTTCAGTACTAGTGTACAAAAACATTACTGACTTTTGTGTGTTGATCTTGTATCCTGCCACTTTGCTGAACTCATTTATTAGTTCAAGTAGCTTTGTTGTGGATACTTCAGGATTTTCTAAATACAGGATCATGTCATCCACAAACACTGAGAGTTTTGCTTCCTCTTTTCCTATTTGGACACCTTTAATTTTTTTGTCTTGTCTAATTGCCCTAGCTAGAACTTCTAGTACAATGTTGAATAACAATGGTGACAGTGGGCATCCTTGTCTTGTTCCTGATCTTAGAGGGAAAGCTTTCAACCTTTCCCCATTGAGTATGATGTTGGCTGTGGGTTTTTCATATATGCCTTTTATCATATTGAAAAATTTTCCTTTTAGTCCTATCTTTTGAAGTATTTTTATCAAAAAAGGATGTTGGATTTTGTTGAATGCCTTTTCTGCATCTATTGAAATGATCATGTGGTTTTTTCCCTTCAATTTGTTAATGTGGTGTATTACATTGATTGATTTTCTTATGTTGAACCAGCCTTGCATGCCAGGAATAAATCCCACTTGGTCGTGATGTATAAGTCTTTTGATATGCTGTTGGATTCGATCTGCAAGTATTTTGTTGAGAATTTTTGCATCTACGTTCATGAGAGAGATTGGTCTGTAATTTTCTTTTCTTGTGGACTCTTTATCTGGCTTTGGTATTAGGGTGATGTTGGCTTCATAAAATGTGTTGGGTCATTTTCCCTCCTCTTCAATTTTTTGGAAGAGTTTAAGCAGGATTGGTGTTAATTGTTTTAGAAATGCTTGGTAGAATTCACCTGTGAAGCCATCTGGTCCTGGACTTTTCTTTGCTGGGAAATTTTTGATGATGGATTCAGTCTCCTTAATTGTGATTGATTTGTTAAGTTCTTGTATTTCTTGTTGTGTCAGTGTAGGTTGGTTATGAGTTTCTAGAAATTTGTCCATTTCATCCAGGTTGTCTAGTTTGTTGGCATATAGTTTTCTCATAATATCCTCTTATGATTCTTTTTATTTCTGTGAGGTCATTTGTAATTTTCACCCTTTCATTTCTGATTGTATTTATTTGCATCTTCTCTCTTTTTTCCTTTGTTAGTCTAGCAAGGGGTTTGTCAATTTTATTGATCTTCTCAAAGAACCAGCTTTTAGTTTTGTTGATTTTCTCTGTTGTTTTTCTGTTCTCATTTTCATTTATTTCTGCTCTAATCTTTATTATGTAACTCAGAGACAAGTGTGATAGGACAGCCTCACCTGAGTGGTGTTTTGATTTCTATCAGTCAAAGCCCATCTTCCCAAATTAGACGATGCAGTTGAGCCCATCCTAATTAGCCCACCCCACGTTGCCTGGGTCCTAGGGAGAAATAAGTTGATGAGGGGCCCTGTTTTTGATACAACAGCTTTGGGGTAGATGATGGAACAATGAAGAGTTGGCCTGCTCTGATGAATAGGAGCTGGGAGGAGTGGAAAGCACAAAACAAACAAACAAAAAACACAAGCCCTGGCGGCTGGGCCATACATCCAACCAGTCTGTTCTGAGACCCAACCCTACCATTCTGGCTCTCCCGAGAACCGAAACCTGAGATCCAAGCAGCTGAGCCAGGCCTAGCAGGATGGTTCTCAGTGCCTGTTTTCCCGATGGGCCAGGAGCGATTTAAAGCATCAGCCTCCAGCCATATGTAGGCGGGGGCAGATCCAGCCACTGAACCATTGCAGCAACCACGTGGCACCCTTTTGATGACCCGTAGCTGGCTAAGAGAACCCGTTTGGTTCTTTTATCAGGTTGCCTTGTGCTTTAGGGGAGCCCCCACCTCAGTTCCAGGGGCATGACCCTTGCTTTGTGTTAAGCCAGTAATTTCATCTCTTCTCCCCTCACACCCCTCAGCTAATAGTTTAGGAATGGGTGGATGCCACAATCTTGGCCAGTAAGATGTAGTGATTAGTCTGCTCAGCACACTTCTGGAGAAGGGTCTCCTTGCTCTTAAAAAAGGGGGTGCCCAAGAACTAGTTTCTCTTTTTAAGGTGGTGCTGTGCAAGGCTGTGCTGCTTGTAGTCCCACAGCCATCCGGCCTCTCTCAGCAGACAAGACCAAGGATAAAACCAACACTGAGGATGACAGTGCAAAAGGGAAAAGAACCTGGGTCCTCAGTGATGGTTTTGAGATGCTAAACTGACTCTCCTGGAAGCTCCCTCTCTTGGGTCTTTGTGTAACACAATATATTCATTTTCCTTATTGCTAAAGGCATTTTTACTTGCATCTTCTGTCACTTGCAGTTGGAAGAACCCAAAGCAACACCTCTGACACTGTATTCTCCTGCTGTCTTAGAAGCATGAGATTAAGTCAGTTGTCAGTGAAGCATGAGCCACGATTTGGGGATGTAGAAGGCGCTCTGGACTCGAGTTCAAGGGCATTTTATTACCTGTGTTCTGGGAAAGTCACAACCACTCAGCCTCTAGTCGTCATCTGAAAAATGATGGTAATTATGTTTACTTCACAGAATTGTAAAAAAACAAAATGCATAATGTAAGCGAAAGCATTTTGTAAATGGTATACATTTATAAGTTCTTTCTAAGCCATGAGATGCTCTCGAAGGAAGATGAATTTAGTTTCCAAGTTTGCTCTGATACCCACATTTGGACATTTAATGCTTCTGCTGTTTTGTCAAGTCCTACAACGGTACTCCTGAAATGATGTATGTCAGGGAACAAGAGGAGTCACTGGCTCAGAGCCCCTGGTTTGCAGCCTGCCTGCAGAACCTGGACTTGTGCATCCCCATGGTCACGTGAGAGACTCTTATAAAACCTCATACTCTTTATAGATATCTCCTGTTGATTCTATTCCCTAGAGAACCCTGACTAATACATATGTGATTAAAACCGTCTTTAGAAAATTAGTGGGGGAGTTGTACATAAGTTATATATGCAGCAAGTGCCTAAAATTATAACTTACAATTTGTGTAACCATGTTTTTGTCTGCAGATTTGAACAGAAATTTTATAATTCAAACTTGTTCAACTATCTTGGTTGTTTAAAAATAGCACTTGAAACTTCAAATGGCTATCTCGTACTTGATGTTATCTTTAAAATACTCTGAGTTTTGGATAACACATCTCAAATCTTGAAAATAGAACCAAAAAACCTCACCAAAAGAAATTTTGTAAACATAAGCTTTTATTCTTGTCTTACTTTTAATGAAAAGCCCTCATGCCACCAAAACAATTTTTTTTAAAAAACTCAGTACAGAACTCAATAGCCTGATGAGTAGTTTTCTAGACAACTGCTGAATAATTTGTATTGCTTTCTTTAAAAAAAAAAAAAAAAATCTATTTTTATTACATGATTCTTTTTTAAAGCAGCAATAGCCCCTCACATTTTTCATAAAAATCTAAAATATATCTAGTAGTCCCAAGTATCTTGTATTTTTTCTTGTTTCATTAAAATTTTTCAGAAATAAGTGCACTTCTAAAGAGAAAATAAAATTTAAATAAAGACAAGGGAAATAATCATGGTTGTAGCAAAACAGTGGCTTCGAATGTTCTGAACCTTAATAATGCAAAGAGAGAATGTACTTAGTAGCCAGGGACCTCTACTGGGTAAAATCTCAATTCCTTTATTTATACATCATTAAAAGATGGATAGCAGTTTCTCCTTCCAGTAGAGACTGATTGATTGTCTAAAGGTTTACTACAATAAACTACCAAATATAAATGTTCTTAAAATATTTTTAAGTTCAACGATTTACAGAAAGCTATGTGGATGTTTAAAAACAGAAAAACTATGTTAATTTAGAAATTAAAGAAACCCTATCTTAAGCCTTAGCAACCCGAGAACATTTTTAATATTCCACATTTGTTATTTTCCACTCAACTAATTAGTTTATTAGATCAGCCATATAGTCCATTCAGAAGAGGCTGATCTGTAAGCAATTCCTTATTTTCAGACAGCACTGTGTCAATAAATTTAAAGGAGATATGTAAATAAGAAATGCATGAAAGAAAAAAATAACATAACTTGCTTTAATACAAAGATTTTTAATAAAAAAGTCAAAGTCTACATTAAATCAGGAAATCAATAAATCTGAGTTATACAAGCTTTCTATATACTTAGAAAAAACAAAACACAGTTTATAATAAAACTCTTTTTAATTCAAAATAGAGTCTAATTTAAAGAAAATGTTATTATGCCCAGTTGATCACATGGTGTTTTGTCATTTAAATTAAATGGTTCACCTGAAATATGGGAAATGTATTATGGTGAAAATTCCATCTCAGGGTACTTTTGCAAATTATCTGGTTAATTTTCATCATGAATCAAATTCTTTGTTTCCAAAGGGCAGCCACAGTCTTTAATTGCTTTTAGATAGGCACTTAAGAAACGCTTCTGATGAGGAGAAAACCCCAAAGATTGTGAATCATCCTGTTAACTCCTGGGAAAAATGAGACTCTAAACAAAGCAAACTTTCCAGAGCTCCCCCTTCCACTACCTAGAAATCATAATTATTTCCAGGCTTTTCTTGACAGTTACTATAGTAAGAATGAGGGTAAAACATTCTATTCTTATGCATTTCAAAAAGTAAACTTAGGTAATTTGGTGTCTTGATAAGCACTCTCTCTCAACTTGAATTGGTATTTCGGTGTACTACGATAGTTACCATAATAGGATCAGAGAAGGCTGCAATTTCCTCATATGTTACCCAGTCACTATCACCCTAGCAAAACAGTCTTTTTTTGGAAAAAAAAAAAGGCGGGAGGGGGGAGAAAATCTCATAAACCCTGACAAATGCAAAAGATATATAGATATATTTTTATTAAAGGCAATTAGAAAAATCAGTTAAGTTGAGATAACCCAAGAGTTCCAATAACTTTCTCCTACTTAGCCACATGATCCAGGTAAGAAAAATAGATATGAAATATAATAATTTCTCAACAAGTACTTAAAACCAGAAGAAGAAAGAAAGAAAAAGAAAACAGAATGGGGGTAAAACCCAGGATGGCCTTACTGAAACACTGTGGAGCTGCCTAGCAGCAATGCTTGTAGAAGCTTTTGTAGATTTGCATAATGCTCCTATGCAACTCTTCCCCATTAGGAAGAGCATTCCTATAAATAAATCATTTTAAGTTTTGAACACGGATCATGTGCAATGGTTGTAATTGTTGTATCTTTAAAAAAATTCTACCAATCAATAATTAAGACAAATATTAGGCATTCTTTGATAAGTATTATTCCTTGCCTAGTACTTATGAAGCCCAAACTTCAGTCATTTTAAAATTTAAGTGTTGAGCTAGAAGACATGATTTCATCCTTAGAGAAATACCCAAAGAATTTGATGCTGACATTATCTTCCCTGTCACCCAATAACAACCCTCCGGGCCTGCGTTTACTGCCTCAAGTCCACCTACAGAACCACAGTGATGCAGCAAAACACCCACCATGCTGCCCTTGCATAAGCTGACCCCTGGCCAGGTCGTCACGCCTGGACACGGCACTCTCCCAGGAAAGTAAAAGTCTCGGCTGTGAATGTCCACTCTGTTCAGGTCTTTGGTACGTCTGGAGTATAAGAGAATAAGTGGCACAATAATGCAAGTACTATCCAAGAAAAAAAATCTCCTCAAAAGAAACAAAAGCTAATGAGCCATGATATGTAACAGCTTCCTAGAAAACCAAAGTCAATAGCTTTTTGCTCCCTATGAGTCCATGTACACGATCAGAAGTTTGACATTTAAAAAAATAGTTTAATAAAAATACACTAGTTCTACAAGCAGCCTTCATGGTCATTTCTTAAATTAAACTCACCATAATCAAATGAAAATAATGCCATGTCCTCTTATTAAAAAAGAGGCCCTCTTGTCACAAGAAAAGCAACTTTACATTTTATATAATACAGTACAGTACATCTCCCTATGAGTACACAGACTACGTATATAAAGGTCATCAGTATTTCTGAACGCAAAGTAAAGATATTAGTGGAGTGCTTGAGTGAAGGTGCTAAACTTGCTCTTCCTTATTATAAACCTGCCACTCCCTACTGTGGAGTTGGTGTAATAACATGTGTAATAACATGATAAATTCTATTTTTTTTTTAAATAACCAGTGTATTTCCTTTCTAAAACTTCTTAAAACCATTACAGAAATTGTCTTCATATATATTCTACAGCTGTCCAAACCAACAGGGCAGTGTTCTAACACCAACTATGGAAAATGGCTTTTACTGATTATCTAGACCCACAATTTTGCGGTAAAGCAGCGCTACCGCACGTTACCGCCACGTGAGCCTGTGCTGCTTTAGGTGATATGTGTGTTTCTCCTGAATTGATCAGCATGTTACAGTGCACAGCCACGGGACACACAGGCAGAATGGACCTTGATGCGCATGTAGGCAGTGCAGTTAGAAAGGGATGTCCGTTCCTTTTATTCCAGTACCTTAGTATAATAAAGTTAACAAAAATAATAAAATATTACCAAAAAAAAAAAAAAAAAAGCCAGCTGGCACTGCCAACCAATTCCTGTAGTAGTCTTAGAAATCCTAATCCTGTAGAATTTCCTCTTGTAGTAGATAAGCACCACCGTCCTCGGGAGTGTTTCAGTGTATCGTTATCTACGCCAAGCAAGCCTGGTGATGCAGCGACCTGAGTTCTCTTGGTTGTGAGCACATGCGATCTTTATTCATAATTTCCCAGCTTTCATGTAGGTGGGGATGGAGCCACGCTGAGTCAACCCTTCAAACCTCTTATAGGTGTAATTGAGAAAAACCCAGTCTTTGGATTTGTAGTCCGGTTCTGTGGTATTTGGCACTAGAGATAGAAAAGGGAACCAGAAACAAAGGAATTTCATTAATGAAAATGACATCATACTCCTGGTCTTTTAATGGCGTTAGTCATCTTGTAGACTGTCTTACCTGGTTGTAAAATATCAGATTCGGGAAAGTCATCGAAATTTGAAGTGTCATCAATGCTTTTGATTTCTATAGGGATTGCTGCCGGCCTTTCCCTATAAAAAGAGTAGTGAGCAGCCTTGATAAATTTTTTGAAACTCTTAATTTTCTAATAAATAATTCACTTGTACATTCTGCATGCTGTTCTATAGGTATCAGAAGAACAAAAGAAATATATTGTGGATTTGAAAATAGTCAAGATTTGAAAATAATTTTTATAAAGATATATTCATTTACTAGGAATTTTTATGTCTTTGTACCAAGATTTTCTCATGCTTTTTAAATGGAAAAGCAAGAGCTAATGAAAGGAATAGTAAAACAGAGGAGATTTTATTGAAAAGATTTTATAACTACATAAAAGTACTTCGGGTAGTGTGTATACTAGATCCCACCTAAATGATTCAGGAATAGAACTCTTCTAGTAGAGGATCCAGAAATCAGAAGAAAATAAGGGGTTTAACAAGTGAATGGACTACACATTTGTGATGAAATCTAAATGCAAAAACTTCTCAGCTATGTAAATTTTAAGGGAATAGGGGACATTAGGTTTAAAAAAGCCAGTCATGAAAATGCCTTCTTACCATGCTAAAAATGTTTAGCTATAGAAAAAGTTAAAGAAGCAATCTTTGGCTTTAGTAACAGTCAGTCTTTATTGCTTTTAGGAATAAGGCTGTTAGCTTTATTTGTTTGACAAACATTTATTGGATGAATTAGGTGCTGAGTTTATGAAATTACATAAACACAGGTATATATGTTTTCCCAGAATTACTCCAGCTTACTTATACTTAATATGCTGACTTGAAAAACAAACTGGACAGAGCCAGAGGCCCTGCAGCCTGGAGCAACGATGCTGCGTCCTGCCTGTCACTAGCCAGCAGCATGAACCTGAGCGGGCACGTCCATGCACTGGACCATTAGTCCCTATGCGTCCTTCCACTGAGGTTCCAGGAAAGAGGTGACAAGTGCATATAGGATGGGGTAGCATGGAGAGCCAGGCCTCCAGAATCACTCTCCACTTCTAGCTCTGTCATCTACTAGCTGTGGCACTGGGGGCAAATTACTTAATTTCTCTATGCCTCAGCTTCCTCATCTGCAAAATGGGAATAATAGTCCTTGTTTTATAAGGTTTATTGTGAGGATTAAATGACAAATGCATCTAAAGTACTTAGAAAAGTGCTGGACAAAGTAAATGCTCAAAATCTGCCAGCCAGTGTGAGAAGAGGTCGTGTGCCTGCTCCCTCCAGTGAAGATGCAGCCTGAGGAGGTGGCAGTTAAGCTGTGCTGCAGGATGAAAAGCTGCTGCCTGGCAAAGCAGGGACAGAGGAGCCTGCCAGTAGAAGGAGCAGCAATCACCAAGCCCTGAGGGAAGAGGGAAGAGGGAAGAGGGCATGGGAAGATGCACTGTCCTCCTGAGGCAGGAGCCATACCCAGCAGTCCCGAAAAGCAGTTAAGGATTCTTCCCTTTATTCTGAACGCAAAGGGAAGGAGGAAAGTGGCATGATCAGATTTATATTCCTAAACTGCTACTGAGTGGAGAACAGACCAGAACTACTGAAAGTAATTTGGTTAAAGACTGAATAAAGGCCAATGCCCACAATTAACAATTATAATCAAATAAGTTACTTTCATTATTTAATTACCCTCCACAGACACACACCAGTGGAGGAGGCAGGGAGTTAAATAATGTATCTTATTATGAATAATAACATTATAATGAAGGAAAAACAGTATGGTATATTAGAGAGAAAACAAAAATAAAGGATTAGGAAATCTCTAGAACTGACAATCTTAGGCAAGTCATTATCTGCAAATGTGATACTAATTACTGGGTTATAGTGTTTTTTTGTTTTCTTTAATATACTACAACATATGAAAACACTTCATAAACCATAAAGCACTATGTGTTAGTATGTGATAGACTAAAATATTAGTTATTGACTAAATGATAGTAAGGACAGAAATGTCTGGGGAAGCTGGCATTCTGTAGTGAACTGAAAGTAGTGTGAAATGTAAACTCTTCTTTCCTGCATCAACAGCCTTCCTCCTTTAACTGAGTAAAAGAATCTGAACAGGTGTACAACATGTGGTTTCATTTCTCCTCTAACAAGGGCGGTGCCTGAGTCACACAGTGTCGCCACTACAGTCCCACTTGCTTATGTAATCCAGCAAACACCAACTTAACAATGTTGGAACAGTGATACTTCTCGTTTTTACATTAGCAGGATCAGAGGCAACTTAACCACGCAGTCCAGACGTTCGTTTATACGCAGTCCTCTCCATACTCAGCCTGTGAACGTACCTGATGTGCCCCCAGTCTACACCTTCAAAGAAAGGATGACCTTTTATTTCTTCTACTCCACAATTTCCAATTCTATTTTCAGAATCAATACAAAATCTGTAATATGGAAAGAGAGAAATGAGCATAAGCAAGTTACATATAAAGTATTCTATTATTTGAAACATTTAGTCTTTTTAAAGAATTATCTATTTTTTTTCTGTTAAATGAAGTTAACTGTGTTGTGGGAAATATGGGAGAAAATAAAAATCACCTGTAATTGTACTACTCAGAATTCAATTGTACTGCCACTGTAAATAAACTCATGCATATCCTTCTAGACTTTGTTGATAATATTTAAAATACTTATTGATACAGTAGTTATTATTTCAGGACAGCTTTTTTCACTCAATACACTGTGAACATCTTCCAAAGTCATTAGATATTTTTCTACATTATTTTTAAAGTTTGAGTGTGGATATATTATTTATTTAGCCAGTCCACTATTATTGAACATTATTATCATTATTTTTAAAAGATACTTAGATTACCTAAATGTTACACAAAAAATATAGAGATTTTCATATGCCCCACCTCCCACACCTCCCACACCCTCCCACATAAACATCTTTCATTAGTGTGGCACATCCCCTGCAATGGATACACACATCCTGGGGATTTGCCACTGAGCATGGACCACAGTTCACATCGTAGACCACACTCTCTCCCACTCAGTTCTGCCTGTTATATGCTGATGTAAAATGGCCTATATCTGTCGTTGTAATGTCACTCAGGATAATTCCCAAGTCCCGAAAAAGCCCCTGTATTACAACTGCTTTCCCTCTCCCTGCCCCCAGATGAACATTTTTATGGTTTCCAATATTTCGCTATTAAAAATAGTACCATAATAATAAATATATTGTACCTAAATCTTTATATACATTTGATTATCTCTGTAGGCAAAGTTCCCAGAAGTGAAATTGCCAGGTCAAAAGTCACATAGTTTCAAGTTGTTTGATAATATGCTGCTGACTGGTTACGCCCCCACAGGCTACCCCAATTTACACCCCTTCCAGCCATCCAGGACAGGACCAAAATACTTCATCTTTAGTTGAGAAACAGAATGAAATATTATGCCTGGAAAAGCCTGCACATATAGACTTTCCTGATAAGAATTTCTGC
This sequence comes from Tolypeutes matacus, assembly GCA_026826555.1. Classification (NCBI taxonomy): domain Eukaryota; kingdom Metazoa; phylum Chordata; class Mammalia; order Cingulata; family Chlamyphoridae; genus Tolypeutes; species Tolypeutes matacus. The sequence continues at coordinate 4,378,759 of JAKSZT010054548.1, read as the reverse complement.
TACTAACAACGCTTTCCCCTTTCTTCTCTGTTGGGGTGAGGTCACTGCACTCTAACAGGAGCAACCTTTCGCTTTTAATATGTATCAGCAACTGAAATCACACGTGACCTCTTTCCTCTTAACTGTTCCGTTTTCCCGCATACTTCCTTCTAAGAGGGTCACGTTTGTTAAAACACCTTTTCTTTGTTGATCTCTTTAACTGTACAAAAGGAGGAACCCCCAAAAGTGAAATCACCAACTTAGCCTTTGAAGTGCCTGTGAAGCTTTACCATACCATGAAACTCCCCTAGGGATTTAACTACTAACCTGAGAATTAAGTCTTTGGCTTTCTCAGATATAGGTACTTCTGGTGGAAATACCAGAGTTTCTTTCCAGTTCATCACTTTTCTGTATGTTTCTTGAGGCGTTTCAGAGCAGAAAGGTGGGTATCCTACATATCAGAAACAAGAAAGGTTTTATCAGCTTTTCTGATCAAATGTGTTATTCCTACTATATATATACCACAAGAAACAACACAGCCAGGTGCTCTATTTAATAATTTTAAAACGCCATCCTGCATCGATTTATAATAAAGCAAAGGATTTAAAGCACTGTCTTCCCTTGAAAGGCCATGAAGATACAATGTTGATACAAGAGGAGTTGGATTCCTGAGAACTCAGTGGTATTTATCATTGTGTTTTTGACATTGGGAGATGACAGCGATAGGTTTAGAGTTCAGATCATTTATCCCATAATATCTGCAGTATGTTCAATCACTGGCATGTGTGGAAATTAGCATCTTATGCATATAAATCAATGTTAAAACCCACCTATTAGCATTTCATACATAATCACGCCCAAAGACCACCAGTCACACAGTTTGTTGTACCCAGTCTGCATGAACACTTCTGGAGCGATGTAATCTGGAGTCCCGACTGTCGAGTATGCCTGCAAAGGAGCACAGGAGCGGCCCGTCAGCCAGTGGTTCCAACGGTGTTTTGCTTTTGTTTTTTTTGGGAAAGATCTGAGCATGGCTCCCCACTGGTAAAAGCTGTATATATATATATATAAGTTTTTCATTTATTCAGTACATTTTTTTGTGTGTAAGGCTCAGTGATAGGTACTGAGTTAGATAAAATGTTATAGAAGACATGATTTCTAGCCCTCCCCCCTCAAGAACCTCACCTAAGTTATCCACATTTTTAGCCCTAAATCCATTTCAAAAGGAATGAAAAGGCTCACCCCAAGAGGCCTGGCTTACCCTCTCACTGCTCATGTGTTCTTAGGCAAGTTACTCAACTTCTCTGAGCCTTAGCTTCTGCTTCCATAAAAGGTAAGAATACCTGTCCCAACAGAAGTGCTACGAGGACCAAAGAAGAAAAGCGATGCACTTTGTAAACTATAAAATCCCACATAAACATCAGGTATTTCAAAAATTACAAACTTAATTCCAGGACACTGCTTAGCCATCAGGAAGGTATTTATTTAGTCTTCCATTCTCAATTCATAAAAAATCTTACAAACACTATTCCGTTAGGGAAGAGTTCTCAGCCAGGGGTAGTACTCTAGGGGCCACTTGAAAATGTGTTGTGACAACAGATCTTGTCATCAATAAGACCAGGGGGAGAGCACGATTGGCATTTAGTGGGCAGGGGACACAGGTACTAAAGAACTGTCTTGGCCAAAATAACTAGAGTCTACTTCTCCCTTGGGAAATATTGATACACGTCATGGTAACTATTGGCCACAAGAATAGTAAAACATTCATATTACCTGTGAATATTCTGGGACACAGAACTCCCCCTGCCAAATTTTTAAGCAGTATTAATTTTTTTCCCCTTGAAAAGTCAGGAATTATTGCAATTCTTTTCTCAATTGTAAAATCTGATCAAAAGTAGCAAATTATAAGTAGAACAAAGTTTTCTTTCTTAATGCATAGCCCAATACATTTTAAAAACTTATTTGTTTCACTTTTAAAAACACTGATGGTTTACAAGCACAGGAAGCCTGAAATTACTTGGGCTAATGAGAGAATGAGCTCAATAATCCAAAGTTCATTTTACTTGACTTTAGAGGGTATCATACTATTATTTTTCAGTCTATTTACTTTTCTGAGGGAATGACGGATTAATTTCCATTTCACGAGAAGGCTGAATTCAGCAAATATTTATAGAGTGTCTATATGTGCCAGGCATTGTACACATTTGGAAAACAAAGTCAAAAGGCACTTTCCTAGTCTTGAGATTGTTCATGGACCTAGTTAACAGGATAAAGAGAAAGAGGAAAGGTCGGGGTGATTCTTACATTTGCTAAGTAATAGAGGGGAAATAGTATGGGGTTTTCAGAAATTAACAGTGTAATTCCACTTTAAAGGAGTAATACATTTATCTGTGGAAAAGGATGCTTTCAAATTTTATTGTAAGATTGACATTCAAAATTTCCTGTGTACTTCATCTATACAGAAATTCTTAGAAACACAAAACCGCCTCGCTTGCTGATGGCCTTGGATGGATCAGGACTTACACCACAGGTACAGCGTGTAGAAATGGACGCTATAAGTCATTCACTACACTCACACTCATCTCCGTTTTATCTAAAGTGCTAATTGCTAGTAAATAGGTTCCTTATCATAGGTATGCTCAAAGAATTACTCATGAAGTAAAACTCAGCATTCCACTTTACAAAGAATCTACCAGAACTGTGTGTTCCCAGATCAAGTTCTATCTTTGCTACAGAGTAAGTAATCTTTTCTTTTAGTTAAGCCAGTCAAAAGAATTTATTTGGGAAATGAGGGAAAGAACAGAGCTTGTTGAGAAATGTGAGAGAAAGATGGAAATACACACCAAGATTTGGTGTGGATTCCTCTATGCAGAGAGAGCCAGTAATCATTTTGAAGATACAAAACGATCAAGTAAAAGCCAGATGAAGACTTTAGCAGGGCACGAAACTCTTCTTTAAAAACACAACTCACTCACCAGCTGTCTCCTGTTCTTCTTCCATGTTTCTGCTTTCCTCTTTGAGTTCATGTTCTGAAATGCTAATTTGAACAAGACAGAATTGTAACTATGAAGGGAAAACATTCAACAAAAACCAAATTCACAAATACACATTTAAAACACATTGTTTTAAAGAAAAAGGAGAGGAAGGGAGAGAACCTTTGGTTCTCAACAATACCAAATTAAGTCAGCTTTATTTTAAGCAGAAAAAAATCAAACTTACAGAAGTCACTCGGTGGGTTGTGTGTGAGGTTTCTGTAGAATTCAGTCCTGTGAGCTTTCTTTAATCCCGTGCATAAGCCAAAATCAGACAATTTTACATGACCCTAAAAATTAAAAATCCGGTAAAACCAGGAGATGGTACCAACTTTGAAAAAGAAAACTCCTCTTTTAAATGCAATTATCAACAAATCCTTAGTTTAGGAGTCATATAGGTGAAAATGTTAATTTATAAACAGTTGTCGAGATGGGTTTTGTTTTTTTTTTAAAGATTTTATTTATTTATTCATTTATCCCCCCCTTGCTGCTTGTGCTCGCTGGGTCAGCTAACCACGCCACACGGGCAGGCTTGCCTTCACCAGGAGGCCCCAGGAACCGAACCCGGGGCCTCCCATATGGTAAACGGGAGCCCTACTGATTGAGCCACAGCCGCTTCCCTGAGATGGTTTTAAAAAGTAGAAAACAGGGTAAGAAAAAGAGCGTGCCATATTGGCTTGGGTGTCATTTCACTCCACATCCTCTCCTACTGCATCACTCTGAAGTAGTGTGGTTTAGTGATAATATAATTTGCTCCTTTCAATCAGAAAATCAGCTCTATTATCCTATAAAATAATCATCAAGTTAATAATTCACTAGTTTATTCACAAACCTTGGCATCCAATAAAAGGTTGTCTGGTTTAATATCTCGATGGATGAAACCCAGCTGATGGATTGCATCTATTGCCAGAACAGTCTCTGAAATGTAGAACTGTGTTTCTTCTTCTGTCAAGGTATCTTTCTTCATTAACAAGGTCATCATGTCACCTAAACAAAGCAAAGTATTAGATTACTGGAAATGCTGCAAAAGAAAAATACCTTATAAAAGCTTTCTTTGTATATATACAATGCATGCCTGAGTTTGCATTTTATAATCCATCCGGTATACCTCTAACCATCTCTAGGAGCAAAAATAATAATAATAATAATAAGTCTATGTAAATATTTCATGACATTTAAAGTAGAAAGCATGTGAAATCAAATTAGAGCAGAGTTAGTAAGAAGTAATATCCACTACTCAACATCCATGGTAAGTTGCTAAAGAAAATATGTCAAACTGTACAAAATAATCAGAACAAGCACAACTGGAAACTGGTAATTTCTTTCAAATTGTGTTTCAAAAGTGCCCTGAGCTCTACTGGCCATCAAAAATAGGACACTGCCCCAATAAAAAAACTGCCCCTAGAAGTTCTCTTATTTTTCAGAAGTTTTTTCTTCAAAAGGGACAAAGAACAAACACTGGTGCTCTTGTACCCAGAATTGACAACTGCTAACATTTTTCATGTGTTTTTTTTTTAAAAAAAAAAAAAAAATATATATAGAGAGAGATATAGAGAGAGAGAGAGAAAGAGAGAGAGAGAGTCTTTGTCCGCCATTCCCAGTTCTAGACTCCTTTCCCTCTCCTCCAAGTAACCACTATCATGGATTTAGTTTAAGGATTATCGTTCCAGTTTATTTATTTATTTATTTTTTCTGTGTCTGCTTGTCTCCTTCTGTTGCGTCATCTTGCTGCGCCAGCTCACCGCGCTGCGCAGGCTGGCTTGCCTTCAGCAGGAGGCCCCAGGAATCGAACCCGGAGCCTCCCATAAGGTAAACAGGAGCCCAACCAATTGAGCCACAGCCACCTCCCCAGTTTATTTTTAAAAATATATTTTCATATAGACATATATTAAACCATTAGTATACTGTTTTTTGTGTGCGTTTTTTTAAAATTACATAAATGGTATGAAAGTGTACATAGAATTATATAGCTTGTGTTATTTGCTCCACTCTGTTTCTGAGATCTAACTGTGAAGTTTTAAATGCTGTAAAATATTTTGTCATGTAATTATGCCAAATTTTATTCATTTGTTCTTCTAGTGATAGACACTTATGTCACAACCAATTTTCCACTATTATGATAATGCTGCAATGAGCATCCTTTCGCCAGTCTCTTGGGCACATGTGGGGGAAATTCTCTAGGGAATCAAATGGTTGTAGAATTGCTGGATTGTAGGATATAGCATTTGAAACTTTACTGGATAGCATTAAAATGCTCTCTGTAAGAAACAAAGATCAATTTACCTATCAGAGAGGCCCATTTCCCCCAGTCTCACTGATATTCAGTATTATCAGACCTAGTTGTTGTTTTTTTGTCTCTAATCTATTGAGTATGAAACAGTAACTCATTCTTTTAATTTGCATTTCTCTGAATATGGGTGAAGTTGAACATTTTCTATGTTTATAGACGAGCTAGACTTTCTCCTCTGCACTTTTCCTTTGGGTTATATATATATATATATTTTTTAACTGATTTGTTGTTCTTAACTCTAGACTTACTATCATTCTTTCAAAATAATCTGATTTGGGGTCAAAATCAGCATTCCCACAGAAGGAAACATTGAAAAACCTTGACTACGTTACTCCTCAGAACTGGGAGTATAAAAGTGAACCTACTCAGTGAAGTTATTACTACATATACAGATGTGTTTATGTCGGTCTAACGTTGCTCCTGTGTCTGTTTTTACCTCCAGGGAGAAATTCCATGATGAGATAGAGGTTCCTCTTATCCTGAAAACTGTAAAACATCTTCACCACCCAGGCACCATCTGCTTCTACCAAAATATCTCTTTCTGCTCGGATATGGGCCACCTAGATGAATATATTTTGAAAAAATAATAACACATTACACATTTTTCAAGTTTACCTCGTATAGTTATCCATTCAGTTCTTTAATAGTCATGAAGGAAAGCTGGAGTTTTAGAAGATAAGATTTAAAACATATATGCATGTCCATATTCTCATTAAACATGTAGAACCTCAGGAAAGTGTTTTAGTGTGTTATCTTTAGGCTTGAAAATGTGGGCTCTACAAGTATATTACGAAAAGCTGAAGTCTTTAAGGAAGGATAGTGACTAGCCTGAAACTTTCTCACCAGCATCTCCAACCAGCCTAAATCCTGATTTTGTCATATAAACTTAGGGCACTGGGCTGACTTTCAAATGTGAAAGTAAGAAGGAATGCCCTTTAGGTTTCCATGACAGAACCAGGGTCCTCAGCAAACCACGTTTAACCGTCAACAGTCAAAACCAAGGGCTGGCCTTGGCCTTCAGCTACTTATAATTTTTCAAGAAGTAGAACTTTTATCATAGCTTTATATTACAAAATATTAATCTACTGCTATCATATAAAACCTTCACACTCTCTATAAACATGATCTACCACAAATTAGTGTAGTTTTGGGGGGTTTTGTCAGTGACTATTTTTGTTTTGTTTTTGTTTTTTGTCAGTGACTTTGGAGAGACACATAATTATGAGAGATACTTTTACATGAAAATTGTATAGATTAGAAAATGTTATAAACGGAATAATTTGTAGGGTCAATTTGCGGATGCTTTTGCATCAACACATTTATATCTCTTTCTTCAAAGATTGACAATAATATTTGATTTTATGCTCTTGCTACTTTCAGTGTGCACCAATATAACTGGCTCCAAAACATACAAGTTTTGTAAATATTTTCGTAAATATAAAATATGATCTGCTTAAAATATCATACTTGAACTTACAATATTATTACCTAGAGCAGTAAATGCTCTGAGATCAAAACACAAGAGGAAGCGTCAGGAACTAAGAACTTGTTTTCTGGCAGCAAAAAACTTCACATTTCTCTGGATGTTTCCTCAAGTGAAAAATGCTAGCAAAACCCTCTAACCTCTTGCATACTAAGAAGCATTTTAAGGTGGTAAAGGAAAAGCCCTATACTTAGTGTAGCAGCTGGTGTTGTCAGGAGAAATAAACTTGGGTTGGACTGTTTTAAATATTTTAAAGCAAGTTTACAGGATAGGTTCCTAAAATGAGATCAAAGGAGGGGCAGTGTGACTCACAGTGATCTAGTCCCATAACAGTGGGCAGAATGGCATTAAATATGACAAAACTTAAAAAACGGGCATATTAGAATTGGGTGGGAAAGGTTTTCTAAAATGAAATTCAGTGGCGACAAATGCAGATTAAGTTATATCTTATAAACTTATATAAACACCACCTCAAAATGGAAAGCAGACCTGATGCTGGGCTCCAGTGACTTGGCCTGCATAGGAAAGAGCAGTCGTCCAGGGGTGCCGCCACCTCTGGCAAAATATTCTAGAGCAGGTTGTCTAAGAGAAATAAGATGAGGTCTTCCAAGAGAATGGCAGACATGGGACCCTCTTCTCTCCCTGAAAAACAGCTATAGGAGGGGGTGGATGTGGCTCAAATGGTGGGTTTGGAAGTTTGATGTAATTACGAATTTCAAAAATCGATATTGAATCATGCTTGTAAACTGATCTGTTAATCTGGGCATGATTAAGTTATGATTAGGGCGTTGACTGGGCCACGTCAGTAAGGCGCTGAGCCCCACCACTTGGTGAGTGGGGGAATCGAATATAAAAGGCATGGCAAAGGACAGAGGGAGCAGCTTTTGAGAAGCAGTTTTGATGTTGGAGTTTTGATGTTGGAGAGAAGGTCCCGGGTTAGAGAGGAGCCATTCGCCTGAGAGTTCACAGCTGGCCTTGTGGAGAGAGGCAAAGCCTAGAGAGCCTCCTAGTCTACAGCTGACCTTGTGGAGAAAACAGAGAAGCTAAGCCCAGAGAGAAACACAGCCCTTGGGAAGAGAGGAACCCAAGAAGCCTGAACCGTGGCAAGTGTCGGCAGCTGTCTTGCTCCAATACGTGGCAGTGGACTTTGGTGAGGGAAGAAACTTATGCTTTATGGCCTGGTAACTGTAGACTTCTACCCCAAATAAATTCCCTTTATAAAGACCAACCAATCTCTGGTATTTCGCATTAGCACCCCTTTGGCTGACTAAAACAGTGGGCATCAGTCTCCCATATGGAGGGACCTGGGTTCAATCCCTGGGATAGAGAAAAAATATAGAAGGCACATGGGCGTGCCAGGCCCTGTTGAGCCATGCAGCAAGATGATGATGTAACAGGAGAGTGACACAAGGGAGAGCCAAGACAAGACGCGCTGAAAAACCAGGAACTGAGGTGGCACAGGTGGCAGAACACCTCTCTCCCACATCTGAGGTTCCCAGGATCAAATCCCAGTGAAGACAGAAGGATGAGAAGAGAGGGTAGGAAACAGACACAGAGAATTGTCCAGCGAATGGACACAAGAACAGAAAAAAAAAAAACTGGGGGGTGGGGGTGGGGGTTTAAAAAATGGATAAAAGCAAATAAATAAATCTTAAAACAAACAAACAAAAAACCCAAATAGCTAGAGGACAGGCAGAAACGGCCTGGGAAAAAATCGAGGGGAAGGCTGGACACTGCCCAGAGGAGAGAGGGACCAAGGAAAAGAATCACAACGGCAAAACTGTGAGTTAAAAGTCGCAGCTGCTACTGCTGGCACCCTCCCCCACCCTATAGACACCCTATAGACACTGCTGAATTCTCAGACAAAGGAATCCACCTCACCAGGAGAGGGGAGAGAGAGGGACACAGCCTAAGGCTAACTCAGCCTTTGAACCACACACTGGTCCGCTGTGTCCCACGAACCCTTCCAGGACGGGTGGGACCACACTGCCATTTCCCCTGGGAGCCGGCACAGGACTAAGAGGTCCAACCCTGTCAATCTCCCTCTCTACTAACCAGAACTAGTGGTTGAGGATGCAGAGGGGAGTGGAAGTATTTCCTACCCAGAAAAAGAGAATGGGCTGCCAGCAAATGTTGGAGAACTCTGTCTGAGAAGTTTGAATTGTACCTTTTTTAAAGTTCTAGGCAGGAACCTCTGTCACACTGATCTGGTGGATGTTGCAGCAAACACACCCCACACAGGCTTTGAACTAGGAGGGCTGCCAAAGAGCGCCATCTGCTGGCAGACGAACAAAGGGCACGTGAGGAAATTAAAAGTAAATGAGTAAGAGGATTTTTCTGGCCTTTACAGCCTCACTCTACAAGGCCCAAGGAAGTGGGTCTGCAACCCATTACTTGGTCCAGGACCCAGATTTGAGCAACTAACTGGGATAATCCTAAAGACCCAGAACAGACTGAACCAAGAATCCAAGAACAGCTGTAACACAGTCCGCTGCCACTAGATCCCTACGAAAGAGAGAGAAATTGAGCATGTGAGTAATCTCACCCCCCTACTCATATACCTAGACATCAGCAAAACATCACAAGCTATACTAAGAAAAAGGAAGAAATGGCCCAAGAAAAGGAATATATCAAAGCCCCAGATGAGAAACAGGATTTGAGACAACTAATCAACAACATTCACATAAATTTCTAACACCAAATTAATGAATTGAAAGACAGTATGGCTAAAGAGATAAAGGACATCAAGAAGACCCCAAGGGAAGTGGATGTGGCTCAAGCGATTGGGCTCCCTTCTACCATAAAGGAGGTCCAGGGTTTGATTCCTGGGGCCTCCTAGTGAAAAGCGAGCTGGCCCATGCATAGTGTTGGCCTGCGCAGAGAGCTGGTGCAGCAAGATGATGCAACAAAAAGAGACACAGAAGAGAGACAATAAGAGATGCAGCAGACCAGAGAGTTGAGGTGGAGCAAGAGATTGAGAGCCTCTCTCCACTCCAGAAGGTCCCAGGATCGGTTTCTGGTGCTACCTAAAGAGAAGACAAGCAGATACAGAAGAACACACAGAGAACAGACAGCAAGTGCAAAAACAACGAGGTGGGAAGAAATAAATAAATAAATAAATCTTAAAAAAAAAAAAAAAGAAAAAGAAAAGAAGACACCAAGCAAGCACAAAGAAGAATTTGAAAACCTGAACAGAAAAGCAACAGAGCTCATCAGAATGAAAGACATGATAGGTGAGATCTAAAAACACATCAGAGGCATACAACAGCAGACTCAAAATGATATAAGAAAGAATAAGTGATATCAAAGATGGAACAGTTGAACTAGAAAAGAAAAAAGAACAGAGAAAAGAATAGAAAAGTTGAGCAGGGGCTCAGAGAGTTGAATAGTAACACAAAACACAACAACATATGTGTCATGGGAGTTCCAGAAGGAGAAGAAAAGGGAAGAGGGGGAGAAAGAGTATTTGAAGAAATAATACCTGAAAATTTCCCAACTCTCACGAAAGAAATGAACTTACATGTCCAAGAAGCTCAGTGTATCCCAATCAGAATAAATCTGAATAGACCTACTCCAAGACACATACTACTCAAAATGTCAAACGTCAAAGATAAAGAGAAAACTCTGGGGAGGTGGATGTGGCTCAAATGATTGGGCGTCAGTCTCCCATATGGAGGGACCTGGGTTCGATCCCCAGGACCTCCCGATAAAAAAAATAAAAAAAATGAGGTAGGGGAGCGGATGAGGCTCAGTGGTTGAGTGCCTGCTTCCCATGTACAAGGTCCTGGGTTCAATCCCTGGTACTGCCTAAAAAAAAAAAAAGAGAGAGAGAAAACTCTGAGAGCAGCAAGGGAGAAGCAAATCATCACATACAAGGGACGCCCAGTAAGGCTTAAGTGGATTTCTCATCAGAAACCATGGAGGTGAGAAGACAGTGGTATGATACAATTAGGATACTGAAAGAGAAAAACTGCCAGCCGAGAATTCTTTATTCAGCAAAACTGTCCTTCAAATATGAAGGTGAGTTTAAAATATTCACAAACAAAAAGAAACTTAAGAGAATTCATAAAAAAGAATCTACCTTTGCCGGAAATATTAAAGGAAGCCTTACAGCCTGAAAGAAAAAGACAGGAGTGAGAGGCTTGGAGGAGAGTATAGAAGAAAGAATAGCAGAAAGGGTAACCAAAAGAGTAAAAAGACAGATGAAAATAAGATATGACATATGAAAACCTAATAATAAAATGATGGAAGTAAATAATGCATTTACAGCAATATCACTGAATGTGAATGGATTAAATGCCCCAGTCAAAAGATACAGGCTGACAAAATGGATAAAAAAAACATAAGCCATCCATATGCTGCCTGCAAGAGACTCACCTTAGACCCAGGGATACAAACCAGCTGAAAGTGAAAGGTTGGAAAACTCCACGCAAATAGTAACCAAAAAAGAACAGAAGTAGCTATACTAATATCGGGAAAAAATAGACTTTAAAATGCAAAAAAGTTATAAGAGCTATAGAAAGCCATTATATTAATATATTAATAAAAGGGACAATCCACCAGGAAGGAGTAACAGACATAGTATCTATGCACCTAACCAGGGTGCCCCATAATATATGAGGCAAACTCTAGCAAAACTGAAGGGAGAACTAGACATTTCTACAATAATAGTTGGAGACTTCGACACACTACTCACATCATTAAATAGAACTAGAGGGAAGCGGCTGTGGCTCAATCAGTGGGGCTCCCGTTTACCATATGGGAGGCCCCGGGTTCGGTTCCCGGGGCCTCCTGGTGAGGGCAGGCCCGCCCGCATGGCGTGGTTAGCTGACCCAGCGAGCACAAGCAGTAAGGGGGGGATAAATGAATAAATAAATAAATAAATCTTTAAAAATAAATAAATAAATAGAACTAGATAGCAGATCAACAAGGAAACAGAGAACTTGAACAATATGATAAACGAGTTAGACCTAACAGACATATAGAGAATGTTGCAACCAAACTCAGCGGGTTATACATTGTTCTCAAGTGCCCATGGATCTTTCTCCAGGATAGACCACATGTCAAGTCACAATGAAGCTCTCAATAAGTAAAAAAAGACTGAAATTATACAAAGCACCTTCTCAGATCATAATGGAATCAAACTGGAAATCAATAATAGATGGGAAAGAGGTAAATTCACGAATGTGTGGAGGCTGAACAACACAGTCCTAAAAAATCAGTGGGTCAAAGAAGAAATTGCAAGTGAAATCAGTAAATATTTTGAGATATGTGAAAATGAGAACACAACTTATCAAAACTTATGGGATACAGCAAAGGCAGTCTTGAGAAGGGAATTTATAGCCCTAAACGCCTATATTAAGAAAGAAGAGAAAGCTAAAAATCAAAGATCTAACTGAACAACTGGAGAAACTAGAAAGAAGAATAGTAAACCAATCCCAAAGCAAGCTGAAGGAAAGAAATAATAAAGATTAGAGCAGAAATAAGTGAAATTGAGAACAACAAAAAATAGAGATTTGCAGATTCAATGCAATACCAATCAAAATTCTAACAGCCTACTTTACAGAAATAGAAAAGGCAATTACCAAATTCATTTGGAAGGTAAAGTACACCAGAATAGCCAAATGCTTTCTAAAAAAGAAGAGCGTGAGGGAGGAATTTCTCTGTCTGACCTTGAAACATATTACAAAGCTACAGTGGTCAAAACAGAATGGTATTGGCTTATGCCAGTAGATAGACACATCCATCAGTGGAATAGAATTGAGAGTCCAGAAATAAACCCTCACCTCTATGGCCAACTGGTTTTCGACAAACCTATCAAAGCCATGTTAACAAGACAAAACAGCCTCTTCAACAAATGGTGCTGGGAGAACTGGATATCTATAACCAAAAGAATGAAAGAGGACTTTTATCTTACACCCTGTACAAGAATCAACTCAAAATGGATCAAACACCTAAATACAAACCTAAGGACCATAAAACTACTGGAAGAAAATGTAGGGAAATACCTTAAAGACCTTGTGATAGGTGGTGGTTTCTTGGACCTTACACCCAAATCAGGAGCAACAACAACAAAAATAGGTAAATGGGACCTTCTCAAAAATAAACACTTTTGCACCTGAAAGACTTTGTAAAAGGGTGAAAAGGCAGCCAACTCAATGGGAGAAAATATTAGGAAACGACATATCCAAAAAGGATTTAATATCCATGATATATAAAGAGACGCTACAACTCAACAATAAAAAGACAAATGACCTAATTTTTTAAAATGGGCAAAAGTCTTGAATACACATTTGTCTAAAGAAGAAATACAAATGGCAAACAAACAAAAAAAAAAAACAAGCACATGAAAAAATGTTCAACATCACTAGTGAAAGCAAAATGCAAGTCAAATCTACAATGAGATATCATTTCACACCTATCAGAATGGCCACTATTAAAAAGACAGAACTACAAGTGTTGGAGAGGATGTGGAGAGATAGGAACACTTATTTACTGTTTGTTGGGAATGTAGAATGGTTCAGTAACTGTGGAGGCCTGTTTGGCAGTTCCTAAAGAAGTTGAACCAGGAAGTGGCTGTGGCTCAATCAGTAGGGCTCCCGTTTACCATATGGGAGGCCCCGGGTTCGGTTCCCGGGGCCTCCTGGTGAAGGCAGGCCCGCCCGCACGGTGTGGTTAGCTGACCCAGTGAGCACAAGCAGCAAGGGGGGGATAAATGAATAAATAAATAAAATCTAAAAAAAAAAAAAAAAAAAAAAGAAGTTGAACATAGATTTGCCATGTGACCTGGCAATACCACTACTGGGTATATACCCAGAAGAACTGAGAGCAGAGATGTGAACAGACATCTGCACACCTATGTTCATAGCAACATTATTCACCATTGCCAAAAGTTGGAAACAATCCAGGTGTCCATCAACAGACAAATGGATAAACTGTGGTCTATTCACACGATGGAATATTATGCAGCGGTAAGAAGAAATCAAGTCGTGAAGCATACGACAACATGGATGAACCTGGAAGACACTTTATTGAGTGAAGCAGGCCAGACACAAAAGGACAAATACTGTATAATTGCGCTACTATGAACTAAATATATTGTGTAATCTCAGGGAATTAATAACTTGAATATGGGTCACCAGAAAATAAAATGAGGTTAGAGAATGGAAAGCCTGAGGGTTAACATGTGCAGAACTGATCAAAAGGATGTGTGTTAATCTTTGGAAATGAATAGAAAAGATGAAAGCCCAACATAATGTTTCTAAGTAGCAGTCCTATTATGTGGGTTAAAGGTCAAGTCTAAGGTCATACATATTACTAAAAGGAAAGCTAAAAAATGTAACATGGGTATAGCATAGTAAAACCACATGTGAAATATAAATATGGGTAAAATTTTATATATAAGACTGGCTTTCTTTGAAACTGAACAAATATATGTTAATACTATAAGATGTTAATATCAAACCAAAAAAGTGAAAGAAACCAGACACAAAGTACTACATATTGTATGATTCCATTTTATAAAATGTAAATATAAATCAATTTATAAAGATGAAATTAGAATAGTGATTATTTAGGGCTGGGGAAGGGCTGCTAAGGGATGCGGAGTTTTTCTTTTTTGAATAATGAAATTGTTCTAAAATTTTTTGTGGTGATGAATGCACAACATTGTGATTATACCTAAAGCCACTGATTATATACTTTGGAGAGATCATATGGTATGTGACTATATCTCAATAAAACTTCAAAATAAATAAATAATTGTTCAAGAATAGCCAGAAATAGCAGCTATGTACAGTAGGGTAAGCACAGAGAGATTGAGAGGTAAAGAATTTTCTTGTTTCTCTTTTTATTATTATTATTGAAATAATGAAAATGCTCTAATAATCAAGTGATGAAGGCACAACTATGTGATTATACCAAATACTACTGATTACATACTTTGGATGAGTTGTATGCTTTATTAATATGTATCAACAAAATTGATTTGTTTAAAAAAAAAAAAAAGAGAAATATAATGATAGCCACGGATTCATTTTAAATTTTCTATTAGCTAACTTAAAAAGTAAAAAGAAATGGTAAAGTTAATTTTAGTAATATAGTTTATATAACCCAATGTAGCTAACATATTATCATTTCAACATGTAATCAATATAAAAATTATGGAGATATTTTACTTTTTTTTTTTTTTTTTTGCATTAAGACTTCAAATCTGAAGTGTAATTTCCATTTGCAGCATCTCAGTTCAGATCAGCCACATTTCAAGTGCCCAGCAGCACATATGGTTGCTGAAGACGACAGTGTGAACTGCCTGCCCTCCTCTGCCCTTCCCCAAAAAGCACGTCCAGGATGAATTTCAGTGTGACTCCTCGACTCTGAGGCTACCCATTCCCCCCCAAGGCCCTTATTCCTGTCATCGTCTCTATTCTCTAACTCAGTATCCGAACCTTCCTTGCCTTCCAGAGCTCTTTCATTCTGTCCTGTGAAATCATGGCCCGTCTCCAGCGAAGTCCCCTAGAACCTCTTCTCTGGATGGCTGCCAGCCCCTCCTCACCCTGCTGGAGACCAGGCTGTCTGTGGCAGGTTCTGCCTCCCTGCAACCTTCTCAAGAAGGGGTAGCTTTTCCCACATGTGCAGCCCACCTCAGGGCCTAGTGAGGGGGCAGGTACCTCCTTCCCCATGGCTGCTTCTGAGCCATTCTGACACCCTCCTTCTCCAAAAGCCCCGTTGTAAGGTGGCTGTGAAACCTCAGCCACCACCCTTCCTCACAGCCACCACTGACAGACTTTGTGGCCATCCCCTCTCATTTATTTTTTATTTATTTATTTATTTATTTATTTTTTTTTTTTTTACCGGGAGGTCCCGGGGATCGAACCCCGGTCTCTCCATATGGTAGACGGACGCCGAACTTCTTGAGCCACATCCGTTTCCCTCCCTCTCATTTTATTCACAGCTGCAGCTCATGGCTCATCATTTTTCTTTCCTCCCATTTTCAATGACTGTAACAGATGAACCGTCTAATAACCTGTCTACACAGTTCCTTGACCTCTTCCTCACCTCCAATGATCTTTTCCTCTACTATGCCTCAGCCATGCATGGTAATCTTTTTGTCTTTCTCATCACCAATAATTGCACCCCCTCTAAAATCTCAATTTCAAAGTACCCTTTCTCATCTCCACCTCGTGTCCTTCCAGGATGCTTATTATAGTACTTCAACCCCCATGTCATCACTTTTTCTCTACTACCTCTTTTTTTCTTTACTCAGCCTAAAATCCATCATTAAGGTCTTTTTTTTTTTTTTTTTTTTAGCAAAAATCTTGAACTTCCTTGTTTTTCTCTCCCCCCATGGCATTTGCCTTGCAAAATGCCAATCCTGGTTAAACCCAAATTTCTGTCTGTTCTTCACCTGCAACTAAAGTTACAAAAGAAAAGTCACCCAATCATACCAACTGGTTTCACTTCAAATACATGACTGCAAATCTCAATAGGCATTCAACAGTAATTCCCTAGCAAATCTGCTTTCTCACACTTTAAAATGACTGTTTCACAACTTCTCTCTTTATAGCTCTAACAAGCCATTTCTCCTTCACTGAGCTAATGACCTCACTTATTTATACTCAGTCAAGAACTCCAAATTTCCCATGCCAAATATGTCAGGCACCCTTCATTTGCTCCCATTTTCTGTGCCTTTTCTTCTATTTTAATAGAAGGGTCTCTGCTCCTATCAAAGACCAACTCCTCCAAATATATCTTCCAGTATACTCCTAAAATTATCTTCCCCCTCTCTCCTGCATCTTCAATTTTTCCCTTTCTATTAGATTTTTTCTCATCATTCTTCAAACATGCCGTATTTAAACTTCCCATATTAAAAAAAAAAAAAAAAACAAAAAACAACCTTTTGACCCTAAATCTCACATTATCAATCTATCTTTTGTTCTACTTCGCATGAAAGATTTATCTATACTCACTTTCTTCACTTCTCCTTCCTATTCTCTTTCCACCCTTCTAATTAGGGCTTTGCCCCCAATCTGTTGGCACTTTCCCTGAGAAGCCATCCAAAGTGTCCATGCTGTGAAATCCGATGGCCTGTCCTCCTCTTGCTCTCTCTCTTAGCAACGTCCAACACAGATGGCCACTCCCCTCCTCCTTCAAACACTTTCCTCTCTTGGATTCCAGGACACCACATTCTCCTGCTTTTCCACTATGTGCTGCTGCTTTTGGTCTCCCTCGCTGACTCCACCTCTGCCTGGTATTCCCTAGGGTTTGGATCCAGGCCCTCTTTTCTTTTCTGTCTACACTCTTTCTCTAGGCAATCTTGTGCCATTGCTTTACATATTACCAATATATTGATGACTTGCAAATGCATATATCTAGCTTAAACTTTTCTTCATATTCTAGCTAACTGTCAAATTAACATCTCTACTTGGATATCTAAGAGGCAGCTAAAACTTATGTGACACGAAGAGAATTCTTGATTCCCACTGCCCGCAAACCTGTTCCTCCCCAATCTTTTCCAAATCATAAATGACCCTACTATGCATCCCATTTCTTAAGTCAAAATTCTAGGCATTATCCTTAATTCTTCCCTTTTCTTTAATACCCTCACTCCTCTTCTCAGTCCCCAATAAACAATCCATCAGCAAATCCTATTTCCTTCAACACTAATTTATTTAACTTTTCTTCAACTTTACTGTTATAACCCTAGTATAAGCCACATGCACATCCTTGCTGGAATTGCTACACAGTCCCTTAGCTTGTCTCCCTACTTCAACTCTTGCTTCTCCTACAAGCAAGCATTGGTATTGATTCATTTTCGTAAGACATAAATCAGATCATGCCACAAACCTGTTTAAACAAAACCAAACCCCTGTATTCCAGAATCTAGAATAGTAGTTGGCACACTGTAGGCATCCAATAAATATTTGTTGAGTGAATGAAAAAACAAAGTAAAAGCATGCAGTGGAAATGGATGGACGAAGAGGATCACAGGTAACGGACATCACTATTATACTGCTGTAATAACGAGGCGAGCTTCAGGTAGGAAATAAAAGACTGAGATAAAGCATCAGGGCCAAAGAGGCACCACCTCCCATACACCCTCTGACTGAGTCCTTCACTAGAATATGTGATCAAGTTAGGGTTCTACAGACTATCCACCTGCCTGGAAACGCGGTGGCCAAATAATGCTACCCATAGTTCAGATTCTATGGCTACCCCAAAGAACTGCACTAAGCCTCAGGAAACATGGAGAGAGCCAGGGGTATAAAAAAAGAAGTGGTTACTGCGTTTGGAGATATATGAACTCAGCAAATTTTCAGGGAACTAGTATTGCTTATTTGATATGGGATAGGGATGGAGAGTGAAGAGAATGGTCCTTTAGTTCCACTTGTCAGAAAAGCAGGTATTTCAGAAGGTATTTTGGTGACAAATTTAGAAGAAATTTTAACTCTAAGAATTGAGAAACACTGAAACATGCTATCAAAAGTTGATATAAGGGAGTGGGTGTAGCTCAGGGGTTGGGTGCCTGCTTCCCATGTACAAGGTCCCGGGTTCAATCCCTGGTACCTCCTTAAAAAAAAAAAAGGAATACAGTGTGTAGAATTTTTAGTCTCATATTTATACTTTAACACCTGTTTCTATGAAATACATGTGCTAAAGAACACATACCTGCTCTTTTTCAAGCATATCAGCCTTTCTTAGTATCTTCATTGCATAGATATGGCCTGTGTCTTTCTTCTGGACTAGCCGCACCTAGAATATAAAAATACGTCATACTGTAAAGGTTAAACAGTCACCACTATTTATTCAGGAATGAAAGGTCGGTTCTTTTAAATAAAGCAGGAATATTGGTATTTCAGGAATTATATTTTAATACGTATTTCAAATTATCTTTGAGCTATATATATTTTTATAGCAGGTATCGATCCCTACATATGCCAAGAGATGATCAGGTGCTCAGGAGATCAAACAGGTAGACCTTCCAATGGAGGTGACTTTGAGAAAGAAGCACACCTCTCCAAAAGCTCCTCTTCCTATGACTTTAAGAGACTCAAAGTCATCCAAGCCAAGTCTGGTCCTCTTGAGCCGTAAGAACTCTGTTTCTTTGCGGGCATGTTGTGATCGGCGTAACTTTTTCTATGAAAAAAAAAAAAAGAAAAAAGACAATTTAAAAGGATGATTTTATAATGATGATTTATAAGGATGATTTATAATCAGGTTGTTTCAAAGGAATCTTGCAGTATTACAGATAAGACACATAAAAATGGTGGTAAGCTATCTTAAATATTATATATTAGTACTATAACTTATTTACCAAAGTCAAGTCTTTATTAAGCGTGGAAAGAATAAACAAACTAAAGAAAACCATTCTATTACTTTTAACAATTGATACTCTTTCCTCTTGAGGTGGATGACATTAAATATTTCATCTTAACCAGTTCAGCTTTTTTCAATATATATTACTCTAGTCATTTTTTCTTTCATTTATATGCTAACTTAATTCAAAGTAAAAATTAAATTTTAGGAATACTAATAGTATTCTGATACTGATTTTTATTCTGCCATGAAACCTACTTTGACTGAATTCCTTCATTTCCAAGGTAGCTTTTTTACAACTACTGAAACTTATGAGGCCAAAATAACACAATGGCAGTGCTTCCACAGGAAATTACTTATGGTAGAATTTATTTTTGGACAAATTTTAATAAATTGCTTAAGTCTTGGCACACAACTGCGAAATATATGACACTGCAAGAAAATTACAAGAAGAATGCATTAAAATATTCAAGTCATGAATTTTATAATTGACCCTCCAAAGACTGGAAAAATAACCACCATTAATAAGCAACATTACCAAATAACTGCTGGTTACAAAAATGGGAGTTTATTTCATTGTTCTAATTCTCAAAACCCACCCCACTGGTTTTTGACAAAGTTAGCTCTTAATAGATGTGACATAGATTGGGAAATAAATCCGTGAAAAAAATTAAAATTCCTATTCACCTTCAACTGAACCCAATCAAGCTTTCAGTGATTTAATTCTGAAGGGGTGACGTGAGGTTGACCATAACAGTTCAGAAACACTGCTCCTAAGTGCAGCTCAAGGCAGAACCACTGAGTAGTCCCTTTCTATTCCTGTGTATAGCTGTTATTAAGTAGAAACAGGTAAATGTGTTTTATCAATGCAATGGGATTAATACTTGTAAAAGTTTAAAAGGATGAAATCAAGAAATTATTCAAGTGTCTTCAATTGTAGTTAAATAGCTGAATGAAGTTCCATGCTCAGGAGCATCAATGGTGGAAATTAGGACACCATGAAGATGAAAATCAAGTCTACAAATTAAAGAGGCTTTGCCTGTTGTCCTTTTCCACATCTAATATAGCAGGCGACAATGAAAGATACTTTTTTTTTTTTTTTGGTAAGAAATCAGTCAGTAAAGAAAATTAAGTAACTATAATAAAGATACAATAATCATTACTATTTGCCTATAACCTATCCATATCTAGTAGCTGTATATTAGTTTTAAAATAACCACCATTAACAAGCAACATTACCAATCATGGGATTACGTGGCTTTTCTCTTTCAAGTATCAGAATGCAGCTACACTTATACTATTTCAAAACAAAGAAGATGGATACCAGAGCAACAGTGGAAAGTACTTTTTGCTTCTTTTTAATACACACATAGCAGGTATTAAAAAATACCTTTTGAATAATTAAAAAATAACTTAATTACTAATAAAATTAAAGACAGCCCAAAAAGTAGCTTGTTGGAAACACTTTACCTTTAAGACTACAATAAAACTGCCACATGGTGGCACCATAGTACCATGTCTTTAAGGTGGTTTCTTTTTTAATTTTTAAAATTACATAAATGATTAATTGTAAGGGTTTTGAAAGACATTTTGGATTTCTGATTTCATGGATTAAAAAATAGAATACAGGGAAGCGGCTGTGGCTCAATCAGTGGGGCTCCCGTTTACCATATGGGAGGCCCCGGGTTCAGTTCCCAGGGCCTCCTGGTGAAGGCAAGCCCGCCCGCACGGCGTGGTTAGCTGACCCAGTGAGCACAAGCAGCAAGGGGGGGGATGAATGAATAAATAAATAAAATCTTTTAATAAAAAAAAAAAAAATAGAATACAGTTGGGTGCAGTTTTAGAAACTTGTCTAAGGCTGAATGAAAAAGATGACTTCATTATGCAGTTTCATAAATTATATTCAAAACTGACAGATGAGAGAGGTAGCAAAAGAAAATAATGTTCATTAAGTATCTGAAGTAAAATACAGCAAATAAAGATATGTGTGGCCTTTTAGGGACAGCTATTTAATGGCAATAAGGGAGAATAACAAGTGTATAGAACATATTCTACAAAATATACAACATTATAATATCACTTCAAAAAAGTGATTCCATGACTTTAGTCTTAAAAATCAGTTACAGTCCAGCAGTAGCTGAAATCAAGTTCACAATTTTAAAAAATCAGTGTAAAAGCATGTTGACATATCACTCATGACTTGTGTGTATTAAGTAGCTTTGAAAGACAAATCAAAACCTTTTTGAGCTAATCACATCCTTTTCTCTCCAATGAAGACAACAAAAATCTGTGGATAAAACTTAACAGTTCATGGCTCTCTTTTGCAGCTTGAACTTGCCTATTTTCATTTTCGATTAGAGTAAATGATGTTCCATGTTTGATGAGATTCTCTTAAGTGAGATGAAACTTGAAATACACTGTTTTCTTCCTTTCTTCATTCCTTTTTAAAAGGGATTCCTCGGGAAGCAGCTGTGGCTCAATCAGTGGGGCTCCCGTTTACCATATGGGAGGCCCCGGGTTCGGTTCCCGGGGCCTCCTGGTGAAGGCAGGCCCGCCCGCACGGCGTGGTTGGCTGACCCAGCAAGCACAAGCAGCAAGGGGGGGATAAATGAATAAATAAATAAAATCTTTAAAAAAAATAAAATAAAAATAAATAAATAAATAAAAGGGATTCCTCAAACTCTCAATCTGTAAAGGGTCCAGTTTTGTATTTTTGTATAAGACACAGAGAAGAGTACATAAAAGTTTTGAGATATGAAATGGTTCAGATATCAACTTCATTTCAGAATATATGCTTTACATGGCCACATTATATGGTTTAAAGTCAGCACAAATAATTTTCTATTACAAGGTGCATTAAGGATGAATACTGGTTTTCTTCAAAAAATAATTATAACTTTATTCATATAAAACCATTAAAAAAAACCCACCCCAAACAGAGTGTGTTTGGACCAAGGAATACAACCTAAGATGCCGTTATGAAACCAACTTGGCAGCTTCTCTAACTTGTGTTACCTGCTAAAGTTTCGGCCATTAGTTTTTGTAACTTCTCTTCTAGACCCTAAATTAAGATCGTATGCCTGAGATTTACAAATCAATATATTTATAAATAATCGATATTAATACAATTATGATTACAGGAAGTTTATTAATTATAAGAAAGCTATTAATATTAGTAATAAAAATGGGGAAAGATGTGCCCAGTCTTAATTTCTCTCTATAAACTATAAGACAAATTTAAATCATTACTTTTCTTTCTCTCTGAAATTTAAAGAACATAAATAATATCAGTTTTAAAATATTGTATTAATAAATACTTTTTTTGTACATAATAAATACTTTTTTGTTGAAAATTACGTCAGTTTTTAAGATTGAGACAACTGATTAACAAAGTAACCACCTTTGGGATAAATCATAAAATATTTTATTTGATTTAAACACTGCAACTATAAAGATACAGGCAAAATCCTCGGAAAGACATCAGGGAAGATTAGAAAACAATTTGTTTTCAAATCATCATGTGAAGGTCTACTCTTTAAATATGGAAATTTTTCTGATCACTGAAAACTGCTGAACTAATTAATCTGGGTTCTGCCTCCTTATTGCCTAGAAAATAAAGAATACATTTCTTAGTAAGCTATTCCAAGCCTAGACTTCCATTATATGCTATTATTATTCCATTGTTCCATTATATGCTTATTATTTACTTTTTTGTGCCCTTTATAGCACAATTATTTGTCATGCTGCAGATATATTATTTTGTAATATATCACTGTAAATATTTTACTGTAAATTCTACCAATTCTTTAAACTTCAAATCAAATGTTATCTCTTCCTTTACACGATGCCCTGAATTATAAACAATTCTCTGTATTTTCGAAGTTTGCCACATTCTATCATGTATACATAACTTTACACACACATACACACACAATTGTGTAATCTCTCTTCTAATCTGTAAATTCCTTGAGGGCAAGGACCATTGCTCATTTGCTAATTTATTCATCAAATATATATTCTAGCCCTCTGCCAGGCTCTGGAGATAAAATGCTGAAGAAGACATGGTCTACGTGGCTGTGGAACTTCTAGTCTTTGGGGAATGGTATCTTATGGTGCCATATGAAGGAGGAGGACCTTGGGAGACTGGGGAGATTTCCCAGTAAAAGTGAAGCCTAAGAGACCTAAAGCTCCCTGAAGAACGGGGGTTGTGTGGCAGGAGTTAGGAAGGAGTTCAAGCAGCAGACAGCACGTGCAGAAGCACATGGGCAAGAGAGGATGCTAAAGCAGTTCCATACTGCTGTCAGTGCAGGGCACGGTGACAAGGGAGGAGGCGAGAGAGACGAGCAGAGGCTAAATTCTAACCTAAGTCATCTTAAAAGTTTGTCCTTATCCTGAGAGCACTCAGGAGCAACCACAGTGACAACAAAGAGTGACGTGGTGAAATCTGATTTTTAGAAAACCACTCTGGTTGCAGCATGCAGAAAAACTGGGGTAGGAGTGGAGCCGAGTCAGGAAGTAGGGAGACCAGCTGGAAGAGCTATGATTCAGATGAAACATACAGGCTTTAAACTAGGGTAGTGACACTGGGACTAAGGAAGTGGATACTTTTAAGAAATATTTAGGAAAAAAGTTGATAAGATCTAGCAATTGACTGTTCCTCTTGGTGCCCCACTTTCTTGTTCCACTCACCTAGAATATTACAGCTATTGTTCCCGAAATGTATGGTCTTGGAATGAAAAAAGCTACCTCCCTTTAAAGAGATCCTTGAGAGCAACAAAGTAAGGAACCTGTATTCACATGACGAAATTCACATTACCTAACTTAAAAAATCATGTGATATTAGTAAATGAAAAAGTCACTGGGCTTGCTTTTATATAAGAATTACAGCTTACATTACCTCTTCATCTGCTAACCCTTCTTCTTCCATGGCCACTTCTAATTTCTTCTGCCTTTTCAAAAGAAAAAATAATTTAAGTTTTAACTAAATTCCTAACTACTCCTGTTTAAGAAATATACATTTATTTATTCAAGTTTACCACTTCAGTTTCCTATGCTAAAAACACTTTCAAGTTAGACCAAATGAATCACTAACATGTGTTTTCTTTCTCAACCAATGCATAATTTACTTCTAAAACTTATTCCTCCCTTATATTTTTTTATGTAACATTAATATAACCTAAATATCTTTTAAAAAATAAAAATAAAAAAGTATATTAAATAAATAAATAAACAAACAAATAAATAAATCTTATTTCATTTTCTGGCCAAAATGAATTGTTGGTAAAGGTAACAAATGTTTTAATATAGACAACTTTGTTATCTAATGTTCAATTCACTAAAACCATTACTATTTATCAGGGTTTATACTAGGGGTATATAAAGGTAAATAAAGCAGCTAAAAATTTCTAAATTTTTAAAGTAAGGAACGCTGTGTTTGAATACTGATTCTAACACTTAGTAGCTAAATGAGCTTGTCTAAGTCCCTCACTTAACATCTATGCTCATTTTTCCTAATCATTCAAGGAAAGATGCTCAATCCAGTTGAGCATCTTTTATTCTATTCTAATTCTTTAAAAACTGGTAAGTCATACATGGATGTAAAATAACCCATTAACTTCCAAACATTTGCTTTTCTAAGTATAGCCAATTTCAGTGTTTCATTTTTTAAAATAGGCACTCTTGAAGTCATTAAGCTAAGTATTATCCCCCTTTTTGGTAGGGTAGAGAGATGGTTGTGGAAGACATTTTACAACTCATTTCCAAATGACTATTAGTAGTTTTGTTTTGATTATGTTGGTTTTTCCCAAAGATAAACTGGGCGAACACCTAATGAGTTTTGGACTGTGACAGAATAAGGCTCTTTCCAGGATTTACCCAACTGGATATACTGGTTGCAGAATGAAATCATCATACAAATTTTGAAGTATATATTCAAAATCCTTCCTAAACAATTAAGATCACTAATTTTTCTTTCCTTTGAAAAATTCTGTAACAAAGCTACCTAAAGCCTGTTGATAAATCAGCGTCTCAATGGAAAATATGAGCTCCACAAGATACATTAACTTAGTCTCCACCCACTGGTTTTTATCTTGTGTGTACAAGTGATTACCCCCCAAAATCCAATCCTTAGAATAGAATAAGCTCCTGACGTCAGACTCTGTGCCTGCCAACATACACCCTAGGCAATGCAGAGCTGTTTGTGGAATGGATTCCAGAGTTTTCTCCTCTTCAGAAAGAATTCAAAGAGTAAGAGGACCACTCACTTGGGAGGGGCTATAACCAATATTTAAGCAACTTTTGTCTCTCAACTCTCCATTAACCTCTTCCCTCAATTCCTACCAAACCTAATACTTCATGAAATCATCCCTAATTCTACAAGAGATGCAGTAACTTTCATCCATTTCCACCATTACTAATCAAAAAGACCCAAACTTTTAAAAAAATCGTATTCCTCCTAAAATGCTAAAATGTTAAATTTTGCTCTGATTGGTTAGTACTTAATTATTTATTAGGCTTATGCATTTATCCAATAGGTTAAGCCTTAAAAAGCCATGATATGTCTTCTTAAAGTCTAAGCTTTTAGAAAATAAGAGTTGAATGTTTCATTTGACTTCTATCCCTAAGCAGAAACTGATTTAACAACAACAACAACAAAATCAGTAGATAGTTTATTCTTACTAACCTTTGTTTGGGAATAGAGGGCAAATTTTACTTTACGTTTTCAGCATGAAAAGTCAATGAGCCTTTGCAATTTTAATGAATAATTTAAGTGCCTGCCTTTTGAAAAAATATAGGTCTTTCTTTCCTTGGTTCTCTTCTACTTTGTTCATTTTCCCTTGATGATCTTGATCTACTTCCAGAGACTTTAACTAAATTTACAATTATTGTAACTACTGATATATTTGGATTTATTTGTAGTTTCCTTTTTTGTGCTTTCTATTTGTGCCTACTTTTCTGTATTTCAGGGTTTTTTTTTTTTCCTCTTGCCTTCCTTTGAATTGATTTTTTTTTTCCCCTTCCATTTTGTTTCCTTCTGGGAGTCTGAAGTTAAAAGCTCTATTTTCATTCTTTTAGTGGTGACTCTAGAAATTACAACATGGATACTTAAATTGAAGTCTGAAATTAATCAATCCTTACCCCCTTTTTCCTCTGTGTCTCTAGCCTTAGAGATACAAAGATCTCTAGGAACACTTGATTTCCCATTAGGCCCCTCCTGACTTAGATTTTAGTTCTATTTTTTAAATGGGTAGGTTTCTTTCTAATTCCTCCCCAGGGGGTTTATTTCTGGTTTACCTTTATACTGAGGGTATGGCACTTGGGGTCCTGCTTTAGGGGAGTGATTGTTGCTCGGTGCTGTGCTGGTAAGCCAGCTCTCAGAGGGGAAAACAATGACAGCAAAGCCCTGCCTGTAGCTTTTACCAATTTTTATGTTCCAGCCCAGTACTGGAGTAGCAGCTCTCTGTGTT
This sequence comes from Tolypeutes matacus, assembly GCA_026826555.1. Classification (NCBI taxonomy): domain Eukaryota; kingdom Metazoa; phylum Chordata; class Mammalia; order Cingulata; family Chlamyphoridae; genus Tolypeutes; species Tolypeutes matacus. The sequence continues at coordinate 4,352,194 of JAKSZT010054548.1, read as the reverse complement.
CTTGCCTTCTTTCCTAATGGGCTCTGAAAACCACGGCAAAAATCACCAGGTTCAACAAATGCCCTTTCATATTTAGCTAGTTGCCATGTTCTGTCAATCTTTCTCACTTGTCACTTCCTCTCTTTTGTCATTGTCACAATTCTAGTCCAACTCCTTTCCCTTTTGCCTGGGCTATATTACTAGTGTATCCTGTTTCTTACTCTGTCTTTCCCCAATCCATTCTATACATCAACTAAAGTATCTTCCACAGAAACACTTCTGATCACTTAATTCTTCTGCTCAGGAAGATTCAAGGCTCTCCACCACTATGAGAACAGCTGCTTTACAAAGCACCCGAGGCGCCCAGGAAATGCTGCAATCCAGCACAGCCGTGCTGAGCTACACTGGACACTGTGCGACCCAGCACTGGGTTGATTTCTCCTGTCCCTAGTAGCCCTCCTTCTGTTCCCTTTCATGCAAGTGTAAACAGAGCCCTCCCTTTAGGGTCCTCTATAAATGCCACCACCTTAGCCAAAAGCAGTCCTCCCTTTTTTGCTCTTCTAGTGATTCTTTTAACTCTTTCATGTAATATGCATGTGCATTATCTCCCTTATTTATATATTTCTAGATATAACTATTTCTATATCTAATATATTACTATATTACATGTTTCCTGAAGACAAAATAACATGTCATTCATTTTTTTATTCTAGTATTTCCAGTGATATACACACAACACTGTATATTCTTTTCATTAAAGTAATTCATTCATAAAGCATCCCTCAAACTACAAAGATACATCAAAATTTGACAGTTGGAAAAGTTTTAAAACATCCATTCACATGTGCTCTAAGGACCTGGGTGCATAGAGCTTTGGGTACTTCAGGAAACTATTCTGTGAAAATAAAACAAGTACTAGGTGCCTTGTCAGTCAATGCAGGCCACGTAAAAACAGCATGCAGGATACACAGTAGTGGTATTGCAGAAATCACGCTTACCCTCCACACCCAGCACAACAGCTTATCTAACTCAGCAGAAGCCTTCGACTAGCTTTACTCTACCTGGTTTCTCTCTCCTCATGCTGTAAAATGAGGTTGCTGTAGAAATTCTCCAGTGTGAGCTTGGCGACAGTCACCCTCTCCCGAGTATGGTTGCTCATAGGAAAGGTTGCTGTCGTCCCTGCCGTCATTGCCATAGCAACAGAAACTGAAACAACATATTAAAACAAATCATTTGTTAAGGAAAAAACCTTTCTATCTCTTATAACAAACTCTGGAAATGGTTTAATTTCTACTAAGAAAAATTTTACCCCTAACAGTTAATACAGCCAAGTCTTTCCCATTATAAATACTTCAAAGCTAGTAAACAAAGGCAGGCTGCACCATTCCCCACACAAGAGTAGTTCTTTCTGTGCTGGCAAAACCAGGGGTGAATTTCAGTAAAGAAACACCAGGAAGACCAGCCATGTGCAACACAGACACGTTTACATACCAATGGTCGTATTCAAGAGAAGCAACCAAACTAGAAAGGGTCGATCTATTTTGTTGTTGTTTTATTGATTACTAAATAAAACCTGTAAGATCTTGCTAATATTTATGCCCCAGATAAATGTAAGTCTCTGCAGTTAGTCTTCTTAAATACTGAGAAGCTTCTGTGACACATGAAGAGCTGAAACAAATATGCACACAGACGTCACTCTACTGCAATTCTTGTGGAAATATGTTTTAGGGGAAAACTATTTTAGAAACAAGCTCTTTGGATGGGTTCCATTTCATTCTGAATTCTATGTCATTCCAGACAGCATTATAACAAGGTCCAGTGTACTTCAGACTGTGAGGTCCATTTCATTTTCAAATAAAGCTCAAATGCATGTAGGAACCAGGTAGGAAACACAATTGTATGAGTCAGGCCAGGTGACAGTAAGGAAATCTAGTGGCCTTAACTGGGCTGTGCGTATCTACTTAAAAGGCATTCAAGAATATACCAAAATTTTAAAAAGCACCAGGCCAGCCAAAAGAAGCCCGTGTGAGATGAACTCCAGCAGCTGCAATACCTAAGCACCAACCCTAACAGACACCACAGGCAGCATCCGGACCAGAGAGACCAGAGCAAGAGAGCATGAAAGAAGCTTTTGCTAACGTGCACTCGGATCAGAACACATCATTCCTGAAGAAGAGCCAGACTGCCAAAGGTGACCATGCAGAGCTGCTCTCTGCAAAGGAAACGTACTCCTAGTCCCCAAAATGTGCAGTCCTCCCCCGAATGCCACCTCTCCTTTCCTACGTGAAGATATGGACCTCTCGATATAGGCCTGAAAAGGACTAGACCCCAGAGATTATGGAATGAACCAAAAGCCCTTGTTCTTCAATATCAAGCAGGTCAAGTCTAGGTTGTAAGTAAACAACATAACTATGATAAACTCCCAGTTTGGTTTCCTTGTCACCTTACTGGGTTTATGCCTCAATGTAGGTGAACCTGAAACCACTGTGTCTAAAACTGAATTAATTGTTTTGACATCATAAACCTGTTCCTCTGCTGACTACCCTAAATCTTTCTAATGGGAACCTGATGACATCACTGGTTTAAAATCAAGTCCAATGGCTCAGTATATGAACAAAGGCAACACACATCAGCTGAGGGCTGGGATATACCAAGAACATTATGATATTTTACGCATCGCTTTCCCTCTTTTTTTTTTTTTTTCTTGAGGATTTAAAGGTAGTGGCACTTAAATGGATTAAATTAAAATAAATTAAATGGAATGCATTTCATCCTCACCTGTAAGGTAGGGAGCTGAAGCTTGGAAAAGTCATGTAACTAGTGGGCTGTGGAGTGAGAACCCAATCTAACTGCTGTCTCCAGCTTGCCTTTCTCGGCACATCTGCTGCCTTCCTCCAGCCACTCTTCTCCTAATAAGCCTGGCTCTCCCATGCCTCCAAGCCCTCATGTGGCCTATCCTTAAGCACTCAGGTCCTGTGCTGCACATCCTCCGTTTGCAGGAATCCTGAAGATTCTGTGGGGCCCAGCTGAGCAGAAGTCTTCTCTGGGGTTACTTCCCTGGCACGTTCCTTACTAACGTATGTCAGGTCCTGATGCCTGTCATTCCACTTGCTGGAATCACCTCTGAGCGAGAACTTTCACTGTTTCATTCTGAATATTCACCAGATAGCATCATGTCTAAGGCATAGGAGGCATGAATGAATGAATGGGCCAAGCTATCAAATGAGGGGAAGGGGGACTTGAGAGAATTAGCAAAAAGTGAAGTGCTCCATAAAGGCTGGTTGATAAACATCTGTGGAAAGAGAAATCACTGAACCCGGGAGCTAGAAACCAGAGCTCTAACTCAGGTCCTGCTGCTAACAGATCACGTTGTTTCACTTAAATCACCAGAACACTCTGAACTAAAGTCATTCTTTCCCAGACAGGGATGATAATATTTACTCTGCCTAATTCACAGGCCTAGATGTGGGCCATCTGAGATAACACAGGAAAGCCACAATGGTTTACATAAATGTAAGGCAATACTTTAGGCACCTTGTTTACTTTTTAAAAATGTGCTAAATGCTTAAAAATCAGGATTTTAAAATAAAGAACAATGAAAAATGAATTAAACTCATGAATTACCGTGGCCAAGTTCCTTTTAAGCACAAAGCTGCTCTTCCTGGAATACTATCTAAGGCAGTACTACCAAGCCATTTTTGGAAATCTCATGTTCTAAGTTTCAGGAGCAGATGCAAAAGAGTCAAAAAGGATAAAAAGTGGAACAAGGGTGGTAGATTGCAAACATCTCCCAAATCATATCTGTTAATTGGGATTAGAGAGGTGAATGGAATGGAAGTTTTAAAATATTTTCTCACAGCAACTAAATTTAGGAAATCCAGATTACACAAAGTTAAACAGGCTTTTTATTGCAGGACCTCCCAGCATCTTTAATATGCTAACATATATGCTAAATCTTCAAAAAGAGGGCAGAGCTCTAAAATCTGCAGGATTAGTATTTTAATTCCTTAGTATTAGTATTTAGCACTAGAATTAGTATTCTAGTTCCTCCTTTAGGCAAATAAAATTTAAGTTCTTAGATAATTTGCTTCAAGTAATTTTTAATTAAAAAAAAAAAAAAAAAAAAGGTGGGATTTCTTTGCCCAACAAACATTTAGGAAAAAAAACTTAAAAAGCTTTCACAAAGACTAATACCTAGGTATTTTAGTGTGCTTTCTTATTTGCCCTGCCTTTCTTCAAGCAGACAGGTAGTAAAAGAACAGGAAAATGTCCAGATCTGCAGATGATACAGAATTTTCAAATTGGTTTGCCAGTTTATAACAAGAAAAAATATCAAGACGCAACTATAGGTATCTAATACCTATATATCTCTTATAAAAAGTAAATGATGAAAACAACAAATAGACCCTTTTAAAAGGCCCCTTTAGAAAAGACCAAAGAAATAACACATCAATGGTGGAGTTATACAGCCCATAAGAAATGCTTGTACAAGTCAGAAAGAAAGGTACGTGATAAGCTCAAGAGGAGGCCTTGGAAGGCAGCGGATGGCCGCCAGGGGCCTCAGAGAACAGGCTGCCCTGAACTGTCAAGGCACAAGGACTGGCCTTCAGCTGTCAGTGTCCCTGGGGTAAGCAAGTTCTGGAAGCTTCTTCAACCTAACAAAGTTCACAAGAGACTGAATACAAGATAGAATGGCAATTTATTGATTCACACAATAAGAAATCTAGTAATGAGAGGAATAGATATGTGCATCTTCTGGCAAAGACAGTCTGTCCCTGTAAGCAAGCTAGATGGGAAGCCTTAAAGGACCAGAAGCTTGCTGTGTGAGCCTGGAATCAGTAGAAGGTGGCATCTTAAAAAAAAGACGGGTATCTATCCTGCCCAGGGCATCTCTGCCCACTGGAAAGTGGCCAGAGGGGGGCAGTAAATTTAAGTTCTGCTGTTGACACCACTTTTGCAGCATGAAGCAGAATCTGAGGGCTAGAAGGGGCAGAAACATTCCTGAGCAAGACTTTTGGGGAAACTGTTGTGAAACACAAAAGTATGTTGGGAATTCAAAACCATTCCAAACAACAGAAATTGTTTGCATTAAGAGTACAGAAATATATATGAGATCATTTTATACAGAAAATTTATGAACCTCAAGTCTTTATAAAAGAGAGTAAATGGAAGATCCAGTTTCTCCCAATATAAGAGGATGAGTTTAGCTCCAAAATCCAGAAGTGGATGTCAAGTAATGAAAAACACATCTAATTTAAACATGATACTGTGTTCTTCCCAGTTACCCATACATGCAAGTATAAAAAAGCCTTGTTTAATAACCAAATTAGAGCAAAACTTATGTCTTATTCATCTTTGAAATGAAAATATTAAAGCACCTAACAAAACACTAAGTACACAGTAGGCATTCTATAAATGATGGTGAATACTGAAATCAAATTCAATGGCTTGTAAACTACATGTTTCATATACAATAATTTCATCTGGGTTAAAAACTACAAAGTTGAATGAAGTTCTGATACATGCTAAAACATGGAGGAACCTGGAAGACATCATGTTGTGTGAAATAAACCAGATATAAAAGGACAAATATTGTATGATCTTGCTTACATGAAATAAGCAGAAAGTACAAATTCATAAGGTCAGAAACTAGAATATAGGTTAGGTGGCCAGGTGGGGGTGGAGAATGGGGAGTTAATGCTTAACTGATAGGGAGTTTCTGTTTGGAATAATGGAAAAGTTTTGGCAATGGATGATATTGATGGAGTCACAACTTTGTGAATATAATCACTGAACTATATATTTGAATGTGGATAAAAGGGAAATTTTAGGTTGTATATACAAGTTACCAGGAAACAACAACACAGAACTGTACAACACAAAGAGTGGGCTCTAATGTAAACTACGGGCTATAGTTAATAGTATAATTATAATAATGTTTCCTCACTTATAACAAGGTCCCACACTAAATGTTAACAATAGAGAAAACTGTGTGTGTTACAGGGGAGTATATGTTTTTTCTGTAAACCTGCAACTGCTCTAATAAAAAAAAAATTAATTGAAAAACCTACAGAATCATTTAATGTTGTTTTTACCTTCAGAAACAAATCTTCCTTGACAGATACAAATACAGAAAAAGCCCCAAATCTTACCCTTACTCCTGATTAAATACTATCTTTTAGAAATTAGCTTTAAAAACAAGCAAAAATTCTTTCTTTCTAACCAGGTACAAACAGGCTTTTAAAAAAACTCAAGTCACACAAAACTAAGAACAGAAGTGATCAAATTATTATGGAAGAATGACACAATAGACTGAAAAGGCCTGGCGATACAGCTACACGATTGGCACTTATTACACTGCAAATCTATTCCTCTAATGGATTTAATACTGTTTTTTGTCTTCCATTAAAGCCTTTTCTTTAGCCAGAAAAAGAACAGGATACAATTTGCAAGTCCAGAATCCCTGGACTGATAAAAAACACCACCAGGTACTCTTGAATCTCCTGCTCATGTGTTTCTCCAGGCACTCTACTCACTGCTGGAGTTAAGTTCAACAAGCTTTAGTTTATCAAGCCTGGGGAAAGGAGATAACAAATCTGGCACTCAGGCCATCTATAAATAGATGTGGTGTCTCCAGCCATGTACCATCAAACTTGTAAAGTAGAAAAGCAGAGCTGCTCTACCTGACTGCTGTCTCACCTTGTCTTCACATTCTACATTTCCGAGGAAAGAGTGCTCTTAATGCTGCTCTACTGCTTTTCCTAAGCCCATGGTTAGGGGTAAGCACAAAACCTAGAGTACAACAGTCGTCTGGATGGACACTGCACACACGGGTCCTCCTACTGCCGGAGCAGCCACAGCCCCTTCCCTCTGTGCCGCGTCAGCAAATAATCATGACTGCTCAATCCCTATACAGATGCCTTTATATTATAAAATAGCAAGAGAAGCAACTGCAGCTGGCTAGAGTGGTCCCACCCCTTGAACCAGCTCACTCTAGACTTTTTTTTTTTTTAACGTAATAAACTTTATTATTTTTTTTTTCTTCATAAACTTTATTCTTAAAGAGGTTTTTTTTTTTTTTTTTTTAAGATTTTATTTATTTATTCATTTATCCCCCCCTTGCTGCTTGTGCTCGCCGGGCCAGCCAACCACGCCATGCGGGCGGGCCTGCCCTCACCAGGAGGCCCCGGGAACCGAACCCGGGGCCTCCCATATGGTAAACGGGAGCCCTACTGATTGAGCCACAGCCGCCTCCCTTAAAGAGGTTTTAGATTACAGAACAGTTATATTGGAAGTATAAGGGATTCCCATACACGCCACCCCTCCTACGTTTTCCCATATTAATAACATCTTAAAATTGTGTGGTACATTTGTTACAATTGATGAATAAATACTGAAGCATTGTTACTAACCAAGGTCTAGCATTTACATTGTGGTTTACACTTAATTCCAACGCTTAAAAATGCCCCATGTACAACCTATTCTTCCCTCCCCCTCCCCTCAGGACCTCTGGTGACCACTCTCTTTATATAATGTTACAAGTTCCCGGACTACAATAACAATAAGCCTACTTTGGTCCATGGTTGCATTCACCCCTTACGTTTGCACATTCCTCAACCTTGAGGATTTTGGGATGTGATGCCCGCTCTGCCTCGGACTGAGAAGGGGCTTAGATCTTACAGGGCAGGTGGAAGGAGCTGTTTTGCTTGCAGCTGTAGATACTCTGTTTTTTGGGATGGATGTTGTCCATCATCATCTTGTCAGTTGTCCTGGGCGAGGCTGATGAACTGGAGAGTAAGTGTTGCAACTCTGCGGAGATTCAGGACCCAGAGGCACATGATCACTCTAGACCTAACCTCAGCCTTGTGCTTGCTTACTATTTGGAAGGCAACCACTCCACCCTCCTCTGATTAACATCCATATGGAAAACTCCATGACTGACCTCTACGCTGTACTTTCCTATTTCAGAATCTTGATCTTTGAAAATGATTGTAACTTTGTAACTCCCCCTGGTTTGGGGTCCACCCCCAGCTTGTTCAGCCCCTTAATGTTTCTTAATGAAGGAACCTGTGTCCAGCTCCATCTCATTTATTCATTAGCACCCTGATGTTATAGAATTTCTGCAGATCACGGAGGCAGTTTGGGGGCCATCTAAAGCGAATAACCTCCTTTGCTCACACAACCAAATAAATTTCTTTCTTTGAAAGCCCAGTATCTTGGGAATTGACTTTAAAGACACATCGAGAGGAAAGAACCCACTTTTGCTCAGTATCAATTTGGCAACCCAGCAGGGACTAAGAACAAAGGGGTCCATGAACGAGTTCGATTGCCCAAGGTTCTGGGGCCCCAGTGAACGAGGTAAGCATGGTAATCAAGCTTTCTGTGGCCACTAGACCCTCTTGGTCTAAAAGTTCCACAATTGGGTTTCTTCAAAGAGAGAAACAGTTCCAGCCCCGAGTCAGGACATCTGTCTGGAGGAGCAGGTCGCCAATGTAGAAGCGAGCGACTTGGGAAGTTACTTCAGCTTGAGTACCCTTAAACTCCTTCCTGAACGATTTCCCCTTGCTCTGGCCTCTCCACCTTTTCCTGTTTTGGGGGAGGTGTATCCTTCTGTCTAGGGTTCAATTCCCCACCTTAAGTCTGTCAGTTAAGTATGTGCCTGGATCGTGAGTCTGTCTGTTGGAAACACTCCGGCACCTTCAGCCTGTCTGTTGGATATACACCTGAATCTTGAGTCTGTCTGTTAATTTTACTTCTGAATCTTGAGTCTGTTGGATATACTCCTGAACCATGAGCCTGTCTATTAATTTTACTCCTGAACTTTGAGCCTGTCTGTTGGATATACTCCTGAACCTTGAGCCTGTTGAATATACTCCTGAACCTTGAGTCTGTCTGTCAATTTTACTCCTGAACCTTGAGCCTGTCTGTTGGATATACTCCCTGAAAACTACTCCAGGATATAGTAAGTGCTAAGTGTCTGTTTATGTTAAGTAGTATGAATTGCTTAGGTACAGTAAATGTTCGGTGCTGTCTAAACTGCTAAATTAATGTTTAACTGTATTTTTACTGCTCAAGTATGTCTAATTGGTTACTGAAATTCTTTAAAATGGGAAATTCTAATTTTACAAGCATTCCTAAATGTAGCCCTTTAGTCTGTATTTAAAATCTTAGCCACAAGCCTATGAAAAAGCAGGGAATAGTTTTTCCTGTAACAAAGTCTGGCCTCAATATAACAGAATCAGGAAGAAAATGACCAGAGTATGGTTCTATAGGGAAAAGCTCTGTATCTCTATCCAGCCAGGATGGCTTTCTAAGATCAGCAGCTGAGTGGGAAAATTTCTACTCTTCTGGAAAAACGGCTCTACGAATAGACGAAGAATTTGTGTACGTGCTTATCCTATTCCCCCATCAGTTTGCATAAGTGGAAAAATGGTGACCCACTCTATAAAAAGGATCCAGAGAACATGAAAAGCTTAATTATTCCAACCTGTAATTGGACTGGTATTGAGGCCTTGGGGATAACAAGAGATGAAGGGAAAATAGTAAATGAAGAAGCAGAGCAAGTAACAGATAAGAAACAGAGAAAAAATTCCTGACAACCCAGGGTATGCTAGAGAGAAATGAGCAGCAGCAGTAAAGAATCTTAAATGGGATGCTAATAGTGCCAAGGACTGGGCTAATTTAGAGCAGAAAGAGGTCCCTGCAGCTGTAAACTTACAAAGGACAAGTGAAGTAATACAAGAACCAGAAGAAAATCCCTCAGCTTTCCTAGAAAGAATTTATACTGCCTATCAGTAATATGCTAATATAGACCCAGAAAGTCCAGAAAATATGAGAATTTTAAATATACCCTTTATTGCCCAAAGTTCTCCAGATATAAGAAGGAAGCTACAGAAAATTCATGGGGGACTAGATTTACCTAGCTCTAGTTTAGTTAGCACTACCTATGAAGTTTATTACAATAGGGACCGCTTTAAGGAAACCTGCCCTTCAGAAGGCGAATGACCCTACTCAAAGTTCTAATAAACAGAAAACTGCCTTAAAAAGGTAAGACCCCTGGGCCCAACCTCCAGCCCTCCAGGAAAGGGAGAAAATTTTAAACTAAGAATCTATCAATGTGCATATGGCAAAGAAGGACGACACTGGAAAAGGTATTGTCTTAGATACCCCAGAAAAAACCCCAAGAACAGCTAGGTGAGAATCGACAGAAACCTGGAAAGAAAGGGCCCAGGGGGAGGGAAGCTTGACTAGTGAATTAAAACCAAATAATTGAAGCATAGCTTCCTAAATGTACCTTCCTTGCTAAAAACATGTTAACCAAATAATGTTCATATAACTTTTTCTCCAATTATTATGTAATATAAAAGTGTTTACAAGAACTAGCTTGCATATTACAGGCAACACTGATCCCAGAGGAGAGCTTAAAAGTGGTAAAAACCAGAGATGTGGAATGATGGAAAACCTGGAGACAACTATACCAAAAAAGTGAGAATTAGGAGTAAATTAGCGACTTGTATGTTTCTGTTGGTGTATCTAACTCTTTTTGTGTCGTCTGTTTGTTCAGTGTATATTTTCATACTTCCAGATGATACTATCAAATTAACAGATGAACATCCTTAAAAGAGCTCTATTCAAATGGCTAAAAACTAATAAGTGCTCATATATGTAAATGAATATACTCCTAGAGCCCATACTAGAAAAGACAAACAGGATGAAAAAGGTTATAAAAATCTGAATAAAAAACTATTTAATTTAAAGAGAGAGAGGAAAAAAAAAAACTAAACTAAAAAGGCTGTCATGAATTCTTCCACAATCTTTCTATAGCCTATCCTACCCCAGGGTCTTCTCCTAACCTTGTCTGAATTCAAATGACTCATTAAAACCGGTTTAAGAAACTAGGGTAGATGGGCTGGGTGAGGAAAGATGGAGAAGATGTGACTTTAGCTTAGAAACCTGTCTACTAGGCCTGGAAATTAAAAATGATAGGGGCAGAGGCGCTATTTCAGAATAAACTTTGTTTTGTATAGTCTACCGTTTAATTCCCCAATTCAATTCTAACAGCCTTGAGATGAGAGTAATTAATAACCCAATGGCCAATTTTTAGTAAATAAAGGAAAAGATCTATGAAAGCTATAAAAAGATTTTTCTAAATTATAATTAGGGAAGCGGATGTGGCTCAACCACCTGGGTGGCTGCCTAACACATGGGAGGTCCCGGGTTCCTGTGCTGGTGTCTCCTGAAAGAAGACCAGCAGACACGGCCTCAGGTCACAACAGGGCTAGCTGCCATCTCCCACCACAATGAGCTAGCCCTCTGCCCCCCCGCGCCACAAGCAGAGGCCACAAGCCAGCCGACACAGCAGCTATGGGGAGCAGAAGTGGCTTAGTCCTTTGGGCACTGCCCTCTCGTGGAAGTTCCCGGGTTTGGTTCCTGGTGCTTCCTAGAGAAGGCGAGCAAACAAGCAGACAGACGAGAGAACTATCTGGGGGACGGGGGTATAAAGAAAAATAAAAAAAATAAAAAAAATAAAATAAATAAAAAAATCTTTGAAAAAATTATAATTAAAACAAATTAAAATAAATAATAATATATTCTCCAGAGCCTAATAGTCGGTGTGCTTTTGAAGTTATTTATAGTTTTAAGATATTATAAAAACCAAGAAGTTTTAACATCCAATGAAGGAAAAGAAAAAGAAAGCATTTCTGACATAAAATATTTTTATTTTAATTTTATTCTACTTGGATGTAATCTCCCTAGGTTTATCCGGATACTAATGAGTTAACATTAGGTCACATCTTTAAGATGATAAAATTGTTAAGTTTTTAATTGATGAAATTATTTTTTTAAAAACATATCTTTTAAAAATAATTGTTTTGCCTAAAGTAAAATGACTAGTTTTTCACAGAACCAACTGAGGGATATAAGACTTAAAAGGATATGGAAAGAAAATGGTTTGTGATAGCTTAAGGAAGTGTGGTTTGCCTTAAGATAAGGTAGCTTGTTTTTGTAAAATCAGGATGGTAATATGTAAGGCAAGACTTGAATAGATACGGAAAGTTGTAGAAGGGTTAGTGGAAGTAAATTTTGTAGAAGGGATAGTGGAAGTAAATTTTGCTCGTATTGACTGTAATTCAATAAGCTATTTAAGGTGAAACTTGTCTTAAGTAACTAGTCTTTATGGTTATAAATGGTTATAAAAGATTATAGGAAATTATAGGTTGCAGGAAGTCTGAAAAGCATTTTCTAAACTGAAAGATTTCAATGTAAGTAACTGATTGCAGGAAGCCATTATTAAGTAAAAATCTATAAGGTGATATTGATAACAAAAAGTAACTTTATCGTAGGAAAACCCATCAGACACTACCTCAATCTGTTATGATCTATGCTAAGATTTGTTTACCAAATGGTGTACTGATGCAAAACTAAAATTTGACTCTGTTAAAGCAACAGTTTTCTTTTTTTTTTTTTTTTAAGATTTTATTTATTTATTCATTTATCCCCCCCTTGCTGCTTGTGCTCGCTGGGTCAGCTAACCACGCCGTGCGGGCGGGCTTGCCTTCACCAGGAGGCCCCAGGAACCGAACCTGGGGCCTCCCATATGGTAAACGGGAGCCCTACTGATTGAGCCACAGCCGCTTCCCCACAGTTTTCTTAAATGGCTGGTGTGTTTTGAGTGGAAGGCTATAAAAG
>JAKSZT010054548.1:4190502-4339425 GCA_026826555.1 Tolypeutes matacus | reverse complement strand
CAGTTTTCTTAAATGGCTGGTGTGTTTTGAGTGGAAGGCTATAAAAGTCCTTATGAAATTTTCAATATATATAAAGAACAAAAAAATCTGTGCCTTCTCAGAATGGCTTCATCATATCCTTAAAGGTTTTAAAAAATACAGAACCACTGCTATTTTGGAAGGTGTCTTTTCCAAACTATTTTACTAATTTATTTGTCACTGTGATAAAGAGAGGCCTGTTTAAATATAGTGTTCAGACCTGACAAAGTTTAATATGCTAATAAAACCCTTAAGGATATCTTTAGTTGCAAGCTGTTTCAAAAGAATTTGTTCTTTCAATTTGTGAAAAGTGAGGTGCTAAAATATATGTTTATGAAAATTAAAATTATCAATATATTTGTATTTTAATTCACAACGGAAAAATATATTCCAAAACTGGAAACTAATAATACTTGTGTAAAATGTGGAAAAGTTTAAATGGGGTGGTATTGAGGCAGGTTAGTATAGGAAAAAAGGGAAGACAAGTCATAGCTGGACCCAGTTGAAAAAATGAACTAAGAACTTTGTACTAAGAACAAAGCCGGAAAGATCCCACCAAGACTCTGGCCACGTGGTCCTATTTGAAACTCCTGGGCTCAGAGGAAGCCCTGGATAACTCCAAACAGGCCTCCCCATTGGTCCCAGATAATGCCAAACAAAAAGCCTCCTCATTGGTCCCTTGAGAGCTAACAGGTGGGGAATCATAAGACCAATCAGAACAGCAAACAGCAGGGGCCCCTTACCAATATTAGGAAAGGGAAGGGGGAAAAGTCTTAAAAAGGCCTAACTCGGGGCCCCATACATGAGTCTCACCTGTAGCATGCCCACACCCGTGTCTGGGGATGTATACTTTTTACTTTTCTCTTGTTTCTCAATTAACTCTTTACTCCCTTGCCTACCCTATGGTCTGTCCTTAAATTCTTTTATGTGACATAGCCAAGAACCTAGGAGCCCAGACCCCAGAGTGTTCTGCTAACATATTTGGCAAGCCAGGCAGGAGACAAAGGCAAGTAATGTTCCCCAACCCCTGCCAAATACTGGTGAGTTCAGGCTTTTTAATTAGAGCATGTCTGTGCCCTCTTTGTTTTCTTAATGTCCGGTTTAACTGCAAAACTGGGTCTCTGGCAGTGGCCTTAAAATGAGCTCTCTCTCATAGCCACTTCCTAAGACCTACAAGAGTAAGCCAAAAGAAAGGTCCCTAGCCAGGCCCTTTCCTAGCAGGAAAGCCTGGTTTGGAAGATTTGGTCTGGGAACTGTACCCAGACATCTCCCAAGACCCCTAAGTGTCTGGGGATGCCCAGAGACAAAAGACTTCTTGATCACCGGAATGTGGGGACAGTGAGCAGGGCTCCCAACCTCCAGGACACTGGCTAGGCAAGCAATCCATTCAGTCAAGTCTAGAAGTGGGATGCTAGCCTGACTTGCTAATGAGTTTATCACCGCCCGCGACCCCCCCACCTGCCCCCAGGATAATGGGTGGCTTCTCCAGCATTTCAGCAGACTCTCCATTGGGATGTCCTCTCAGAAACTGGGATATCTTGCCTAATAATGGTCTGGAAAGGAAGAGACTAATCTTTTCCTGCCACACCAGGTTGCCACGGTACAAATTAGAGCACAGCCGAGAACAGCCTCTATAAGAAACCCTGAATTCCAGTTAAACCTGTGTAAGAGGAGGGGACAGATGGTTATGGGGACCAGAAACCATGTGTCCATGTCTCCTCAAAGGGATGAGGACGTGCACTACCAAATCGGTAAATTATAATAAGCTCAGGGAAATTACTCAGAGGCAGGAAATAACCCAGCCTTATTTCAAGGAAAGCTGGTAGAGGCAATAAAAAAATACCCTCTGGTAGTTCTTGACCCTAGGGAAGGACAGATCTTCTAAAACCTCACTTTATTAGCCAGTCTGCCTCAGAAAGCTGTAGAAAGCGGCAAAAACTTTCCATGAGCCCCCAAACTTCCATTAATTCCCTTTTAAAAACAGCCTTCACAGTTTTCGACAATCAAGACCAAGCCACTGAGGGGAAGCAGGTAAGGAGGGGCAGACATAGGGCTCAGAAACAGGCTCACCTTTTAACTGCCACTGTTGAAGACACCCTGTCACCTCAGGGCCACCCGAATTCAGGCTCCACATTTGCAGGAACCTGCTTCAAGCGTGGAGGCAGGCCTCTGGCCCCAAGCTGCCTCACTACCTGAACCTCCGGGGCAGGGGAGGATGGAAAGGGCCTGAAGCCACGCATGAACCATCAACCAGGAGGAGCCTTGGGTGGCCCTTGATGTGGCTGGTAATATTGTTAATTTCTTAATATAAGAGCCACTTATTCAGTCCTGACCTGCCACTCCAGACTTCTCTAGCCTCAGTTGTGCCTAATATAGGGAGTGAATGGGGACTCAAGATCTAGGTCATTTTTAAACCTCTCCCCTGCCTCTAGCCCATGATGAAAAAGTTCCTGGCTATTCCTAGCTCCTTGCCTATTCCCTTGCAACATTCCAATCCTTCCAATGAAAAAGCCCCGCAGGACTTTACCCCTTGCAAGAGGTAGATAATGGGACTACAGCCCCAGAGAAGCCCCAATTCATGTCTCATCTGGGGCAGGGCTTCCCTGGATTCCTCAGCTCCGTGCCTAGCAGCTGCCTGGGGATTTCCCCAGAGGAACAAAGCTGAAGGGTTCCACACGAGGTTTTTGCCATGGGCAGACACTGGGAACTTTGCATGAAGGTGATTCTAAAGTCAGGTCTTTCCCCGAGCTAAGTATGTAAAATCCTCTTTTCTGTTCTAATCTGTGCTTACTTTAACTTTGTCAGTTTGCTTATGCCTAGGAATTTATAAATCAGATTTGGGTTTGCCTGTTACAAATTGGATAATGGTGAAAGGTAACCTAAAAATGAGTCTTTAAATGTCAATTGCAGTTGGATTTGACGTATAAAAGAAATCACAAGTGGAATTACTTCAAATGCTAGAAAAAGGGGAAAACTTAGCAACATCAATGTTACTAATAAAATAGTTTTAGGTGCTTATTTAGGAAACAAAACTGCCCAATTTGTTAGTAAAAACTTACTAGAAACTCTATCAGTTAAGATCATTATATAGTTGCCCTTATATTATAAAACAGCAAAAGGATAATATCCGAAATTGCTATAACTGGGTAGATTTAGCCTAGACCTACTATTGTGATGGCAATCTTAGACTAATTTACCCTTGTTTATGGTTAATTCAGGTCTAGCCTCAGCCTTGTGTATGCTTGCTATAGTAATGGTAATTATAAATTGAACTTACCTTTGATTATGGTTATTTTGAGACTAGCTTCTCCCTAGACCTTCTATTGTGATGGTAATTCTAAATTAAACTTATCTTTGTTTATGGTTATTTCAAGTCAAGCCTCACTCTCCCGAATGATTGCCACTATGACAACTCTGAACTGAGTTTGCCTTTGTTTATAGTTATTTCAGGACTGGCCTCACCTCTGTAATGGCTACAACTCTATTCTCTCCTGTTTGTATTCATGGCAACTTCTGCTCCCCATGGCTTGGGGGAAGGCAAAATTGAGACACCCATTTCCCATCCTTCCCTTGGTGTCGATAGCCATGATTTCTCTCTCGACTGTGTAGCCACCAATTTACCTACTCTAGGCAAGAGCCCAGAGGGACCCCACAACCTTTGAGGAGACTGCTGTCTCATGTAATTCTTGATCCTCGGGGTTGGATGTCCACTCCTCCAGTCCAGCGGCTGCTGGAGTCCTGTTATCTCCAAGGACTGGGAAGTGGGGGGCCTCCCAACTTGAGTGCTGAAGATCCTAAAACCAGGAAGTCATGAGAGAAACCAGACTTCAATGACCTCTGTGAGTATATACTAGAATTAGTGTTGTTCATCCAAGGTCTGTCAAAGTCAAAATGGGAAATAAGCAAAGCTTTAAAGTAAAGGAAAATGATGTAGACTATATTTGAAAACTATATTTGGAACAATTTGGGTGTAAGTCAACAACCTTTTTAGAATGAAATTCTTGTGTAAAACTGAATAATCACAATGCAGATTAATCAGAACTAGCCTTCAAAGAGATCTTTTGAATATGAAATTTTTCAGTTAAATTTATTTTGTAAGAGAATAAAAACTTATAAGTAACATTAGTGAATTGTGTGTCTCTGTGTCTAACTCTTTGTGTATTTGCTTAGTGTATATTTTCATATATTGGGATGGAAATATCAAATTAACAAATGAAAATCCTTAAAAAAAGCTCTATTCAAATTGCTAAAAATTAAATAAGTGCTTATATATATATAAAAGAACATTCCAGGGGGCAGATGTGGCTCAAATTGTTGGGTGTCCGTCTCCCATATGGAAGGACCTGGGTTCAATCCCCGGGACCTCCCAGTAAAAAAAAAAAAGAATATTCCTGTAGCCCAAATTAGAGAGGCTAAATAGGATGGAAAGGTCATAAAGAAATATGAATATAGAAACTATTGGGAGAGGTAAAAAGTCTTTCCTTAGCTCTTTGACCTACACAGCCCCTCAGGGACACCTTCTCTTTGCAAGAGCTATGTGTGACAAGATAGGGAAAAGTAAGTTTAGCTTAAAACCATTATCTACCAGGCCAGGGAATTAAGAGTTATGGTTTATCCTGTAGTCCCCCAATTTAAACCTTTTAACAGCCTTAAATTGAGAGTAATTAATAAACCAATTACCAAATTTCAGTAAACAAAGAAAAAGTCCTTGAAAAGCTATGGAACAATTTTTCTAAATTATGATTAAAACAAATTAAACAATTATAATTATTCCAGAACCTGGCAGTCAGTATGCTTTTAAGGTTATCCACAGTTTTGGAATTTTATTAAAGAAAAAAGAAGTTTTAGCCAACTGTGAAGGAAGAAAAAGGAACATTCTAACTATAATGGTTTCCATTTTATTTTGCTTGGGTGTAATCTCCCTAGGTTTATAGGATACCAATTTAATAAACTAGCATTATATGTATTAAATCTTTAAGATGATGAAAATAGTTAAGTTTGTTTTTAATGAAATTAAGTTAAAGAAGAAACTATAGCTCTGTCCTAAAGTGAAATGACTGGTTTTCACAGAACAGGATGTAAGACAAGACTTAAATGGATAAAGTAAATTTCACTAGTTGCTAATTGTAATTTAATAAGCTTATTTAAAGGTAAAAGTACCTAGCTTATGTGGTTATGGTTGATTATAGGAAGATTGCAAAAGTATTCTCTAAATTGAAGTATTTAAAAGGATAATTCCAGGAAGCCATTATTAATTAGATACTTAAACTGATCTTGATAACAAAAAGTAACTTCATAACAGGGAAAACTGCCAGAGGCTACCTCAATCTGCATAACAGGGAAAACTGCCAAAGGCTAACTCAATCTGCATGTTAAAGTGGCGGTAGGGGGGGGAAATCTTGATTCCATTGGGAATCTTAGGTTTTCATAAAATAATGGAGAAAGTAGTTTTTCCTGTGCTGCTAAAGTAAAATACCTGTTAACTAAAGTAATCATGGTAAAGGTGTAAAAATAAAGAGAAAAGCACTAACATAGTTAAGTTCCTTTGATATGTTATAAACTGCATTGGAAGTATTTAGAAAGTGTATAAAAATTAAAAGAGACAGACTTCAGTACTGTCAAACTCTCTTGTGCATTCAAACCAGGCCTTCAGTACCCTGCATGGTGCCTCTCCATAGGCTAGTCACTAAGACCCCTAAAAGAATAAAAGTACCTACCACATCTCTGGACATGCTCCTGAAGTGGATGGAAAGTACTTGATGTTTCAGACTTGTGAGGCAGCCAGCAATGGCTCAATATGGCCAGATTTACAATGAACATTGCCTCCAGACTGACTCTGTTTCATAGTGCTGAAGGGCGCTATGCATCAGGCTAGTGAAACACTGGAGCCCACCATCCCAGCTTCTCTCTAGGATCAACAGAGCTGTACCATGCTGGCTGTGTGAAGGACATACCAAGTGGAACAGTAATTACCAGAGTAATGTGAGTAAAACCTAAACAAACACAATTAGCATTATGGCCTGCTCCCATGGGAAGACAACATGTATGGTATTGCAAACCCGGAGTTTAGCTCTATTAACTGCAGCTCAAAGAGGAACTTGTGCATTCATTAGTGCATTGACTAGTATTAAGTATTGTACCTATATACTTGATATGATAATAACTCTTCTATTCTGGATCTTATGCAGGATATTGAACATGTTAAAAGTCTTGGTAAATTTAATTCATTTTCTAAGTAGTTAATGAATGTGCCTATAAGATGAAAGAATGGCTCTCAAGTACTGTCTTTATACGACATAGCCGAGAACCTAGAAGCCCAGAACCCAGAGTGTTCCACTAACAGTATTTTGACAATTTTTAATATATAATAAACTTTTAAAAAGAGATTTTAGATTACAGAAAGGTTACATCAAAAGTATAAGGGATTCCCATATACCCCACCCCCTCACCCCCTCACCCCCTCCCCACATCTTCCCCTATTAATAACATCTTACAATTGTGTGGTACATTTGTTACAATTGATGAATAAATATTGAAGCATTGATGCTAACCAAGGTCTAGAGTTTACCTTGTGGTTTACATTTAATTCCAATGCCCTAAAAATGCCCTCTGTTTCACTCATTATTCCCTCTCCTCAGAACCTCTGGTAACCACTATCTTTATATCAATGTTACAAGTTCTTCTATTACTACAATAACATAAGTCTACTTTGGTCCATGTTTGCATTCCCCCCTTATGTTTGTTCATTTCTCAACCTTGAGGATTTGGGGATGGTGTTGTCTGCTCTGCTTCAGATTGAGAGGGGGCTTAGATCTTATAGAACAGACGGAAGGAACTGTTTTGCTTGCAGTTATAGATACTCTGTTTTTGGGGGATGGGAGTTGTCCATCATCATCATTTTATTAGTTGATTTTGACAATGTTTTAAGTTTTAATCACATTTATTCTAATCAGAATTTTTATCAAGGTGTTAAACGTCTTTTTAAAAAAATTGATCTGTCATAAAATACTGTGCATAATCACAGTATTTATTTCCTAAAACTACTGTGAATGTATAGACTTATGTTTACTCCTAAGGGAAATATTATTTACAAAATAATAACAAATCCAGTATTAACTGCCTGTTTCAGATACTTAATACTTGTAAAGATCCATATTACATTTACCATTCTGAAGTTTTAAAGAATCACACTCATTGTTAAAAGTAATATATTCTTATTAATGTTCCAATAAGTGTGTAATTATATTAAGGTGGTGGTAGCAAGAAGATAATCTTGATTCCGTTGTGAATCTTAAGTTTTCATATATTTACTAGAAAAACAGTTTTCTTCCTGTACTGATGAAGTTTCTTTGTGGTAAACCATATCTTTCTAAAAGAGAAAATGTGAAGGAGAATTTAAATGTGTAATTTACTTATATATTTGGGAGTTGTATAAAAATTCATAAAGATTTTTAAAGTTCTCACTGTCTGTTCTATCCTAATATTGATCTGCATGATGATACTGTTGGTTATAGTTTTAGTTATTTATAGAAAAATGTGATGTTATGAAAACAACCAAAAACTCTTATCAGTTACACTGTTTTGCTCTGATGCTCCTCTAAAAGAGCATGCAGTCACCCCATCTTCAATAAAAACAGACTTTAGAGGAAAAACAAGGCAGGAGTTTATAACTGTTTTGCCACTGATTAACATAACTCGGTAAAAAAATAATGAAACTAAACTTCTACTATAGTCCATAGTCCATGGTCTCTAGAAACAGCTTTATTCAAAATATTCAAGGAAATTAGGGCCTAGACTGTAAGCTCTTTCAGCAGTCAATTCATTCCTGAGCTCTGATCTCTAATCGTTATTTCTAAGTACTAAGATGCTTTACTCTTTATGTATAACCTGATAGCTACCTAGAATTTTTAAGGGTCTTATTATAACATCTAGAACTAAAAAGTAAGTGGGGCCAATCTAAAGACCAAGGAGAATCAGGATACAAGAAAAAAAGTAATAGTATCAGTATTTTAAAACATTAAGTACTACAAGGACCAGAAAGAAGAAATTCATTTTGTCAAGAAAGTTCTTTGAATTTTTTGAAGCACTAACTAATTTAACCAGACTAGTCAGCTTATTTAAACGGCATAACTAACATAGAACCTAAAATAGTGAATGAGATTGCGATATTCTGTACATAATTGTTGTAATACCCTGGTGCATTTCAAAGTGTTTGGGGCATAAAATAGAAAGGTATCTGCAAAGTTCCTTAAGAAATGGGAAAAACACAGAAATATTAAACTTCTTCACCTGAGAAATTCCTATACTCTCTCAAACAATAGGAGCTCCCAATTTATTGAAATGGTAGAATTCTGCAGGGTAAACCTGTGAAAAAGAAACATGCTAGTAAGCTGAGCTCTCGATCTTGAAGCTCACTCACATGTAACTTAGTTTGGTAATGATGAAGCCAAACCTAACTATAATTAATGCCTGAGAGTCACCTCTAAAGAACCTCTTTGTTACTCAAATGTAGCCTATCTCTCTAAGCCAAACTCTCACTACCTTCCCCCCTATGGGGGAGAGGACTTCCAGGGATAAAGTTTTCCCTGGCAACATGGGACTTAACTTCCAGAGATTTTTTTCCTAGCAATGCAGGACTTGATAACTCCCAGGGATGGACCTCCCAGACAACATGGAATTAGAACAAAAGGGGGAAAAGAAATAGAACAGAATAACATTTTAATGGCTAAGAAATTTCAGAGTCAAGAGGCTGTCCTGGAAGTTACTCTTATGCAGGTTTCAGCCAGCAGGCAAAGCCTAAAGAATATTCCAGGCTCTACCTAAGAAAGGCTATATAATTATTTCTCCAATATAACATGCTTATTTAAACATATCATCCTCAATTTGTGTATTAAGTTTATTTCTCAGAAAGTCTCTGAATTATTCCTATACCATACAAGCCAAGGAATCCAGAGGTCAAAATGACAACCAGCTTCCTCTCTACTCCATAATGTTGACACCCCTTTTCAGCATGAAGAACCCTAAAAGATCCAATGTCAAAATTATTCCCAAGATCGGGAATTTTACAGAAAGGAAGGAGTTGTAATTGAGGGTTCAAAATTAACAAATTATTATTTCTAAATCATTATATAGACTTACAGATGCTGTGGCAGTTTGGTATTGTTTATGAATTCCAAAAATAGATATTGGATTGTGCTTGTAAACTGGTCTGTTGCACAGGGCATATTCAGTTGTATTAGACACAGAGGTTTCACTTTTACTTTATTAAATCAAAATTAGGGCTTTTATTTGACCACATCACTAGGGCAACTCAGTTTAAGTCCCTGCCTACAGCTAGCCTACAGCTGTGGGCTATATAAAAAGGGATGCTCAATCAAAGACAGGGGAGTAAACACACAGAGAAGAACAGAGAGCGCTGAGTTTTTGACAATGGAGCCCCAGGGAGAGAGCCAAGCCATTTGCCTAATAGTTCATAGCTGTCATTGTGGAGAGAACAGAACAGCTGAGCCTGGAAAGAGATGAGCCCAGGAAAGACAGACAAGCCTTATGCCAGCTTACAGCTGAGATAAGAAGCTGGGACCACAGAACCTTAAGAGGAAGGAGGAAGGCTGAACCCTTGCAGACATCGCACGTCATCTTGCATCAACATGAGGCAACAGACTTTGGGTGAGAAAGTAACTCTTATGGTACTTCGAATTGGACTCTTTAGGGCCTGGTAACTGTAAGCTTCTACCCCAAATAAATACTCCTTATAAAAGCCAACAGATTTCTGGTATTTTGCATCAGCACCCCTTTGGCTGACTAATACAGATGGCTTTATATTATAAAACAACAAACTAAAGTTACTGAAGTCACTCTAGAATTAACCTCATCCTTGTATATGCTGACTATTGGGATGGTAATTCTGGAATGAGCTCACCCTTATGCATGCTTACTACTGGGATAGTAACCACTCCACCTCCTTTGTTTAACAACCATATGGAAAACCCTGTAACTGACCTCTACTCTATATTTTCCTATGCAGAACCATGATCTCTGAAAAATGATTGTAACTTTGTAACTTCCCCTGGTTTGGGGTCCACTCCCAGTTTGTTCAGCCCCACCCCAATTATTCATTAGCACCCTGTTATAAAATATTAGAATATCTGCCAATCAAGTAGGCAGTTTTGGGGCCATCTAAGGTGACTAAGATGCATTGGGAGAAAATAACCCACTTTTGCTCAGTATCACCTCCAGTCCAAAGACCAAGAGTTTCATAGGCCAGAAGGGTTCAAGTCCCAGGACTAACTTCTAACTTCTACTAGTTGTATTATTTCCAAACAACAATTATTGCTGATATATACTATATGCCAGCACTGTACTTAAGTGCTGAGAATATAAAGGATAAGTAAAGCATGGTCCCTGTCCTTAAGGAGTTCAGTCTTATGGGGATACAAAGAAGGGAGGAGGGAAGCGGCTGTGGCTCAATCAGTAGGGCTCCCGTTTACCATATGGGAGGCCCCGGGTTCGGTTCCCGGGGCCTCCTGGTGAAGGCAAGCCCGCCCGCACGGTGTGGTTAGCTGACCCAGTGAGCACAAGCAGCAAGGGGGGGATAAATGAATAAATAAATAAAATCTTAAAAAAAAAAAAAGAAGGGAGGAATCAACTATCCAAGGGGAAGGGTAGTCAAAGCAGGTTCACTAAGAGCTGCTTGAACTGAATCTTGGGAGGAGAAGAAATTAAGAGTTCACCAATCAGAGAAGGAAGAGGTGTAAGGCATGAATCAGGCTGCATGTGGTGAAAAACAGAAGATGAAAGTAGAAAGAAGCTAAAGGTCATCACAAAATATCTTTTTGGCCATAATAATTTCTTTATCCTGAGCACAAGTAGAGTCTTTGAAGGCTTTTAATTAGTGAAGAACATTTATGAACTGCTTACCCAAGAACCAGGAACTCTTCTCCTACTCTAAGAATTTGAGACTGCAGTCCTTGGTCTAGTCTAGAATAATGAGGACCTAAATTAAGACACTAACAGAAGAGGCAAAAAGAAGGGCTCAGGCACTCAGCTACAAAGATTGAAATCCATAATTGTTTCTCGATTTCAATATGGGTGACTAGTTAAATGATGATACCATTCATAAAGACAAAGTAAATGAGAGCTAACTTGGTGCGGAAAGAAAATTAAATCAAGGCTGATCCCTGACTCAGAATCCACATGCCAACCTCATAGCATTGATGCGCTGCTTCAGGGGCAGCGAATACAATGAGGAAGAGCCAGACTGCCTAGATCTGAATTCTGACCCAGCCACTCACGAGCTGTGTGACTTTAAGCAAATTACTTAAACTCTCTCTGCTTCAGTTTCCTGTTGAGTAAAATAAAGAAAATAATGGTCAGCTTGTGTGCATGACTATCATGTTAATGTAAGACTTATAAGAACGATGAAATTTAGTATTTGTACAGGATTTAGAACAGTGCATGGTCAGAGAAACAACCATATGGAAGCTGGGCAAACCACATAAGTGTTTGTTAAATCAATAAATGAAATATTTTAAAAACATCTCCTGGCTCATACTGAACACTCAAAATATTAATTTCTTTCCCTTTCCCACCCAATCTGCCTGCTCATACCCCTTGCTGCTGTCCTAATAAGTGTTCGTAAATTTAGTCTTTAATAGATATCTCTTCTAGTCTTAAAATCGACTTGATTTGACAAATTAGATGGCTTTTAATGGAGAGGGTAGAAAAATACATCAAGAAGCACATATCAATTTCCCAAACAGGAATACTTGAATTTAAAAAAAGTAAACTTAGTAAAGTCTTACTAGAAGTTAGTAGTGATTTGGGATATAACTGGGGTAGAAGAAAAGAGTTCCAGGGAAGAAGTAATTGCTTCTCACAAGACAGTAATTCTCATGAGGCAGCAAACATCCAATTTATTTACAGTCTAGTTACTGAGTTTGGTGTGTGTGTGTGTGTGTGTTTTAACTAGTTCATTTGTCCAACTCTCCATATACTCTATTCACTAGCCCAGAGAAACAAATTTCATACGAAGACACTTGTCATTGCTCATTTGTCATAAGCTTGTTGGTGATGGCAAAGAGGTGCTGAAATTAACATTATCATTTTTATTTTCAAAATTGTTTTGGAAACACACATTTTTTCTTGCTGATACAGTTCAATGGTTGAGTTCCCAAAAGCTTATTTGGCTATAGGAATGCTGGTAATGGCAGACTTCTTGAGTATGTTGTTCCAAATAATTACTAAAAAGCCTTCTGAACTGTAGGTTATTTTTTTAACTTGCAATTAAACTCAGCAATAAATCTTCTAAAGAAGTAATTTTATCCAAAACCTTGCTTGTTTACACATTTTAATGTTTAAGTAAGGTATGATCCATTTTTTCCCCAGAAATACTCAGAAGACATTTATCTTTATAACATAGTATTTACATAACTGAATTGTTCTATTGCTGTATCCCTACCCTATCTAGTATTGTATATTTTGTTGCAAAAGATACTCACCTCAATCCAACAAGTCACAGTTGACTTAAAAAAAGCAAACCACCTTAGCTGAAATGCCAAAAACTTCAGATATTCTATCATTTAGCACCATAATGGGGGAAAAAAGTAGTAACAACTTTTAAATTAAAATGACACCCCTAAAATACTTTTAAATCAATTTCTTTTCTAATGGTACACACACAAGAACACATGGGAACACACTCACCTTAAATAGGCAAAAAGTTGGAGAAAAGAACACAATTTGCAGATGGTTGGGGGGTAAAGAGGAACCAGAATATGGATTTCAAAGTTATTGTAAGTAGGAATTATTCAGAGGCAGGAAAGGATGGCGGGATGAGGGACGGAGGGGTGAAGGGACGGATGGAAAAAACCACAAACTTATATACTCATTAGGACCTTAAGGAAACTCTTGGTAACAGGGTTATTTTTCCATTATTCCATTTTTTAAATGTATATACCTTCTTTATCTTAGTTATCCAAACTCCCAGCTCAGAGTTGGTTAAATTTGGTGGCCCAGAATTCTCTAGATCACTGAAACCTCTGTCTCTCATGATTTCTTGCTTTCCAAGAGTTTTCTTGCTACTTTTGGGAATGGGATCATTTTTCCATTTTTTAATATATATATTTAAAAATATATATTAAAACCTTAAGTTTTAACTTTAAATTTAACTGCTTATTTTAAAACTAATTTCTCTTATTTTTCACTGATCCAAATTCTTTATAACAGAAGTGAAAAATACAGAAGAAAACTCATTGTGGCAGTTTGATGTAATTATGAATTCCAAAAACATAACTGAATCATGCTTGTAAACTGATCTGTTAATCTGGGCATGATTAGGTTAGGATTAGGGCGTTGAGCCCCACCCCTTGGTGGGTGGGGAATTGAATATAAAAGGCAAGGCAAAGGAAAGTTGAAGCAGTCTTTTGAGAAGCAGTTTTGATGTTGGAAAGAAGGCCCCAGGGGAAGAGAAGCAAGCCGTTCGCCTAATCGTCTACAGCGGACCTTGTGGAGGAAACAGGAGCTAAGCCCGGAGAGAAACGCAGCCCTGGGAAGAGAGGAACCCCAGAAGCCTGAACCCTGGCAAACACCAGCAGCTGTCTTGCTCTAACACGTGGCAATGGACTGTGGTGAGAGAAGAAACTTAATGCTTTATGGCCTGGTATCTGTGGACTTCTACCCCAAATAAATACCCTTTATAAAGACCAACCCATTTTTGGTATTTTACATTAGCACCCCTTTGGCTGACTAATACACTCATGATGTCAGGATATTGGAAGTTTGATAGAAGCATCAGTGGGCTGGCAAGGCATAAGGAAAGGTATTTCCTTCTGGGTGCCTTGCCAACCCAACGATGCTTCTATCAAAGGTAGCAGAGAAGAAGAGATAGAAAGCAGCATTCATAAAACACTTAAGAATAACCTTGACCCAAAAAAAAGTGCTGGCATCTTATGAGGAAATCTTTGCTGCAGGAGAGAAAAATTATTCAATTAATTGTGTTGGAACAACTGGATATCTGTCTGGGAAAAAAGCAAGTCAAATGTTCACTTCACTCCAAAGGGCAAAATAAATCCTAAGTAGTTAAAAAAGGTGAACATAAAAAAATAAAGGAAGGAAGGAAGCAGGGAAGAAGGAAAATAAGAGTTTAAAAAAAAAAAACTTAAAAAAAAATGAGGAGAAAATATAGGTGAACACCTACCTGATCTTTGGAAGGGAAAGGACTTTCATAAAAGAAAATCACCACAAGGAAACATAGTGTTAGATTTCACTATAAAGAAATTTGGGATACGCATTGTGGTGATTTGAAGCTGAATGCACCCCATAAAAACATGTTCTTAAATCTAATCCACTCCTGTGCATGTGAGCCCATTGTAAGTTGGGCCTTTTGATGAGGTTACTTGAATGAAGGTGTGTTCCACCTCAGTCAGGATGGGTCTTAATCCTATTACTGGAGTCCTTTATAAAAGAATTAAATTGAAACATAGAGAAAGTCACAGAAGCAAGAAGCTGAAATCATTGAAACCTGGGAGAGAAAGGAGAGACCAGCAGATGCTGCCATGTGCCTTGCCATGTGACAAAGTAGCCAAGAAGCGCCAGCAGCTGGTCTTCCAGAAGAAATCATCACACCTTGATGATGCCTTGATTTGGACATGCTCCCGGTCTCGAAACCATGAACAAATAACTGCCATTGTTTAAGCCAAACCATTTCATGATATTTGCTTAAGCAGCCTAGGAAACTAAAACAAACATATATGACACATATCAACCAAGATTAAAAGACTGTAATTTGAGGAAAATAGCACAAAGTAAGTATTAAAAGTATGTGTTAAAAAAATAATAACAAAATATATTTCTTAATATATATGTGTTGGGGATTGAATCATGTCCTCCACAAAAAGCATGGTTTTGGGTCCCAAGTGGTCCTGTGAGTGTGGACTTATTTGTAAGTAGGACCTTTGAAGAAGTTACTAGTTAAGGTGTGCCCAAACTGAATGATGGTGGGCCTTAATCCAATATGGCTTACATTCTTATAAGCAAAGGAAATAGGACATGGAAAGAGAAGCTGGAAGTCAATGGAACTCAGAAGAGAAGGAGGACACTGCCATGTGCATTGCCACGTGATGGAAAAGCCAAGGAACCATAAAAACTGCTGGCCAGGCAGAAGCTCCTGACCCAGGGAAGAAGCAAGCCTTCCAGACCCTGAAACTGTGAGCCAGAAAAGTCCTGTTGTTAAGCAAAGCCAGTATATGGCATTGTTTTATCAGCTGGGAAACTGAAACAATATGTAGAGCACATCCACAGCTTTTTAATACTGAAATTGTACAGAGACTATAAATAATTACAACTGACAATAAATACATAAAAATAACTAACAAATATATGAAAAATCATCAATTTCACTAGTAAATCAGAGATAAAGTTTAAAACAATGCAATATGCTTCCTATATCAAAGTAGGCACAATTAAGGGGGAAAAAACCCTCTTGGTAGGGTCCATTCTGTCATTCAATGCCTTTTTCATACACCATCTGTGCTTATTTATTTATCTGGTAGGGATGTAAATCTTTCAGGGAATATAGCAATTTGTATCAAAAAGCCTAAAATATTTTTTATCTGTTGACACAATAATTCCACCTTTAGGAACATATATCCTAAGGAAATAATCAAAATTGTAACAAAGATTTGTACAGAGTTTTGTTGGCTTATTTTTTTTTTTAATTCAAGGCATTATTTAAAATAGCAAGCAACTTAAAGCAAACCAAATGTTTAAAATTAGGTGAAATGACTGATGAAGTGATGACAGCATGAAATACCACAGAAAGAATACTGAAGAAAATTTTTTAAAAATTTTAACATTAGAAATAATGTTAAGTTAAAAAACAGGATAGAAAGTTCCATCTTCAGGTATGATGTGATCTATATTTTTAAAAAACAGTGGTAAATTAAGACATGAAAACAGTGTGGTATTATGGATGATTTTGTCCTTTATCATCATTTAAATTTTCCACATTTTCCGTAACGAGAAAACGTTCATTTTTATCATAGTATTTTATATATTGTATAGTATTTAAGAGTGATTGTGTGAGGGTGGTGGAGCAGAGGTGGTAAAAGAGAAGCAGCCTGTGCTTTTCAGTACTGAGAGGTGGTTTTCCAGGTACACTGCACTTGGATTTTTCCCTCTGAATCAAATTCTTAGCTCTGGTTGAGTGGAGGGTTTGGAAGAACAGCTAAAAGAGTTTGGGGGAAGAGGCTGTGGCTCAAGTGGTTGGGCTCCCAGTTTCCATATGGGAGGCCCCGGGTTCGATTCCCGGGGCCTGCTGGTGAAGGCGAGCCGGCCCACGCAGCGCGGTGAGCTGACGGCCCACACAGCGCCGTGATGCAACAAAGGGAGACAAGCAGACACAGAAAAACCCACAGCAAATGGACACAGGAAGCACAAGCACCAAGGGGGGAATAAATAAAAATAAAATAAATCTTAAAAAAAAAAAAAAAAAGTTTGATGTCATGGAACAAAAGTAAAGATAGACAAGAAGACCCTAATGAGGGGAATTTTGATCTTACACTTCCTTCTCAAATAAATTTTTTACAGGTGACTCCTAAAATCATACAAAGAAAAAAGACAAAATGTATGTTCTAGCTTTCAAGAAAATCCTCATTCCTTTACTCCTTATTTACCTGTTTTAAGGGAGATAATGCCTGATTCACAAGACCAGTACAACCAAAATGTGTTATAAAGTAAAGGTCTGGTGTGAGCTGAGAACAACCAATGAATGGACAAGGCAGGAAAACGATGAGTGGTGAGAGGTGGTGTGACCTGCTGGTAAAGGAAAGGGAGGAGCAAGCTTGGGAAGCAGCCTGAATACACAAATTACTCAGAGGTCCCACTATAAAAAGCTTGGTCTTCTTTCAACACTTGCTTTATATTTTCTTAAAAGTAAATGTTATAGAGTAGTGAAGTTGTTGAACCTAGGTTTTATGGAAATTATTTCAAAATAACAGTGGATTACTATTGAAAATATAAATAAAAAATAAGTATTCTAACTTAAAAAAAAAAAAAGTAAATGTCTAGGGGGCGGATGTGGCTCAAACGGTTGGGCGTCCGTCTGCCATATGGAGGGACCTGGGTTCGATTCCCGGGACCTCCCGGTAAAATAAAAAATAGAGAAAGAGAAGGCGCATGGGCTCCCAGGCTCTGTGTGCTGGTGAGTCGCCAGGCCCCGGGAGCCATGCAGCAAGATGATGACATAACAGGGGAGAGACAAGATGAGATGCTCCGAAAGCTCCGGAAGCCAGGAGCCGAGGTGGCGCAGGCGGCAGAATACCTGTCTCCTACATCGGAAGTCTCCAGGATCGAATCCTGGTGAAGACTGGAGGAGGAGGATGAGAAGAGATAGCAGAAAACAGCCACAGAGAATTGCCCAGTGGATGGACACAAAACAGCAAATGGGGAAGGGGGGGGTTAAAATGGATAAAGTAAATAAATAAATCTTTAAAAAAAAAAAAAAAGTAAATGTCTAATGAAAACAAGAGAGACAGACAGGCATTCACAGACAAAATGAAATGAATTGAAGAGAGAGCATAAAATATAAATTTCCCCAATATACACAAAACTTTAATTTCACAAACAAACTCATTCAAATTGAACAACTTAAAAGAGCCAGAAGCATGAGTCTTTTTGGAGGGTTGAGACAGGTTAGTAAAGAAAAACAGGGAAGATGAGTCACAGGTGGGACTCAGCAGAGAAAACGGCTGCCAGAGAACATGGCTGTGAGACCTCCCCCAGAAACCCCCTGCTACTAAGAAAACCGGAAAGACCCCACCTAGACCCTGGCCAGAGGTCCCAGTTGCAACTCTTTCCCGGGTCAAGGGGGAAGCCCCATACCTCCATCAAATGGCCTCCTCATTGGGCCCCTGAGCACTAACAGGCAGGGATCGTAAGACAACCAATCAGAACAGCAAACAGCTGGGGCCCTCCCCAACATTAAGAAGGGGGAGAAAGAAAGGTTTTAAAAGGTCTAACCCGGGGCCCCATAAGTGTGTCTCACACAGCAGCACGCCTGCAACCATGTCTACAGTCGTGTACTGTTCCTCTTCTCTTGTTTCTTAATAAACTCTTTACTCCCTTGTCTACCCAATGGCATGTCCTTAAATTCTTTTACATGGCAAAGCCAAGAACCCTGAAGCCCAGAACCCAGAGCGTCCCGCTAATCGGGCCAAAAATTAGACAAGACTAAAATTAAAGCATACGTTATCACCAAGCTTACAATTTTAAGATATAAATAGTTATGAATTGCTTTTTAGTACTTTTAAGTCATTTAAACTCTCCCAAGAGACTGTTTGGGCCATCACAAGTTACAAAGAAAAAACTGCTCCCAACTGAAGGCAGGCACTACCAGATGACTGATCAAATTCAGATATTGTGTCTGGATTTCTACAACCATGAGAAAATCCAGAAGTCATCAGTCTCATTAGCACACAACAGTGCGAAAATCTTGAAGGCAGAAAAAAATAAGTGCTGATGACCTTTGGAATTAATACCTGAACAGCTTATTATCTGACCAAGTATCAGACCAGGACCATACCATTTTATTAGCTTGTGATTTTCAGAACACAACTCTTGATTTATTTGGAAAATATAGGAAAGAAAAAAATGACCTATTCCAATATACTTTGGAATTAAAAGTATATTGTATAGTTTGTTGTCATCAAGAATATCCTGTATTTCAAAGCAGCATACTGGCAAACCTTCCCATAAATCAGCTTTGAGTTCAATTCTCTTGAGCATTTTTCTAGATTCCACAAGTGGTCTAAGAATTGGAAATTTAGTTCACCAAGAGGCAAGACTGTTGGAACCACAGAATTTGAAAAGAGACCATGTTATCTGGTTTATCTCCCTCACTTTACATTAGCACGGCCAACGGTCATTTGGCTATCTGGTGGACAAGCGCAGACTGGAATACAGACCACCAACCATTGGTGGCCCCACGCTCTGACTGGAGGGCCCACAGTGCAGGGGCAGATCCAGAACGCTGAGCTGTGCCTGCAGAGAAGCTGGACACGAGGACACTAGCAGCTAGGCCCCATCCTGCTCTGCATGGCTTCTAGTTGCTCTGATGCTGGCTTCTATGTCTAATGTCATCACTTCCCGTCTTATGATTACAATCTGTGGGTCAAATAACTTTTTGGTTTGTCTTTTTAAGATGAACAAAGAATGAGTTTTTACACCAGACTTTATGGAAACCAAAATATTATGACTGAAGACTTCTTGAAGGATATTAAGATGAGTACAGCAGAAGCTGGTCATCATTAAATTATGTAGATGTAGTCTGGGAACTAATTTCTGTCTATAGTATTTCCTGGTAAAATTTTGTTCCCAAGTGAGGTTTTCAAAAATCTTAAACACTGTATGAGGTCATGGACACTCCTTGCCCAGGACACCTGATAACGAGGGCAAATCTAAGTATGAATATATTCACATTTCTGGA
The DNA here is from genome assembly GCA_026826555.1 of Tolypeutes matacus. Taxonomy (NCBI): domain Eukaryota; kingdom Metazoa; phylum Chordata; class Mammalia; order Cingulata; family Chlamyphoridae; genus Tolypeutes; species Tolypeutes matacus. The sequence continues at coordinate 4,319,927 of JAKSZT010054548.1, read as the reverse complement.
ATTTGCCATAGATATTCTGTAACAGATGAAATGAGATTTCTAAAATGAAAAAAAAAAAAAAAAAAAAAAAATGAACTTTTCTTTCCAAAATGGAAACATCTTTCTATTTATTAAAGTAAATTATGTTCCATGTAAAATATGAAAATAGCCACAAGTATATAAATTGCAAAGTAAAAGTGACCTCATCATCCTACCTCCCATAATATCCAGTTTTAACTGTTGGGTGACAGACTGGACTGAACTTGGGGTTCTGCCACTTAGGAACTGTGAGACCTCTCAGGGTGTCAGTGCTCTTATCTACAAAACAGAGATAATGACAGCATGTGAGAATTAACAGCGAGTATTTATGGAGTACTTTACAAAGTGCAGGCATTGTTCCAAACACTTAAAACCTATTAACTGTGGTTAATAAAGTGACTGGTCTGTGTGTAAAGCACGTGGAACAGAGCTGGAGTCTTGGTCAACTGCTCACTAGATGTTAGCTGTTGCTGTTACGTCCTTCCAGACACTTTCATGCCTATGTAAACACACACACAGCACTAATATAAATGGCTTCATAGAAACTGTCCAATACCTCGCTTTTTTCCTTACTATAGTACAAACATCCTTCAATTATCAATACAAATACTTTCAGTTAATCCTTTTAAAGGAGCACATGGTAATAGTTCCTAAGATACAATGAGTTTTGTGCTAGCTACTGGGCTTTCTCTGTATCACCTCACTTAATCCTCATGCCAACCCTTTATAAAAAGCTTGTGCCATTATTGTTCTCATTTTAGAGAGGAGGAATGAGAGACTCAGTTAGACTAAGTATCTTGCCCAAGTTCATAAAGCTAGATGTGGTGGAGCCAGGATATGAACTTCTGTTCATCTAAAACTAAGCCACCATGGCACAGGGCACCTTCTACAATGCCACAGTTTAAGCCAATGTCTACTAATAGTTTGGGTAGTTTTTATTTTTTGGCAGGGGAGGTATTTTCAGCAATCCTGCAGTGACCATACTGGACCACAGATTGTGCACTCTTTCCCCAATCACTTTCTTACATACTTCCAGACACACACGTGCTGAGCCAGAGTTTATTAAAACTTTGACACAAACTGGCAGATTGCTTTCCAGAAAGACAATACCAACGGACCATCAAGAGTAATACGAGAGAGCCAACATGGGGTACTGTCAATCTTTTAAATCTCTGCCAATCTTATAGATTAAAAAGAACATCTTAGTTTTATTTCCATTGCTTTGACCAAAACAATGGAATATATTTTCATATATTTCAAACAATTATTTCTTCTTTTAAAAATTGCCTGATTTTAGACCTCTGCCCACTCCTCTACAGAAAAATTCACTCATTAAGAGATTCAGACTGTATTTGAACAATGTAACTATGACAGCCGATTTTAAATAGCGGGAATCATACCATAATGCCAATATTTAAATAAATTCAATTCATAGAACTTAAGAAAAATGAGAGTATGCTTTAGCTCATGCAGGAACCACAGTTACTGCATCAGAAGTAGAGCACTTTCCTATAAATCAACAAGACCACATCAAATACTGCTGCCACATCAACTCAAAGGTGGAGAATGAATATAAGTAGAAACACAGTATTCCAAACTAAGTATTTTCTGTTATTCAGTTGCCATTAAGAGCATGTTTTTTATTTGGACGATCATATATACTTTCTTTTTTAAAATAATGCCAATTTACTGTTCAACAGAAAATTTCCCAGCTTAGGTAATGATTCTTAAGCAACTGACCACTGTCCTTGTAATTATCGCCACTGCTGTTGTCATCGTGGTGACTAGTTATGTGCACCTGCTCTGTGCCAGACTGTCCTGTGTGCATCACCTGGCAACGTTCATAACACCAATGTGAGTTAGGTACCATTTCCCCATTTGACACCTGAGGAAACAGACTCAGAGAAGGTAAGTTATTTGCCAGATGCCTCCCAACTAGAAAGCAGCAGAGCTGAGGTCTGAGCCCTGCCTGAGTCCAGAGCTATTGTTCTAGCCATCATGCCTACCCTTATGGACAGACTCAGTTAAAATAAAGCCAAGCCAAAGACAAACTTGTAACTTCCTTATGGCAACTCAAAAGATTTATTGGTCTTTTCTTCCATGATCACTGTATTAGTTTGCTAAAAGCTGCTGGGAGCAATACAGCAGAAATGTGTTGGCTTTTATAATAAGAATTTATTAGGTTAAAAGCTTATAGTTCTGAGGCTGGGAAAAATGTCCAAATCAAGGCATCAGGTAAAGCTCTCTCCCCAAAGTTTGACTGCTGGCAATGCTGGACTCCTGCTATGGGACAAGGCACAATGGTGGCTCTGCTGGTCACTGCCTTCTCCTCCAGGCTCACTTTCTCCCCGAGCTCAGCTGTGGGCAATCAGGCACATGGCAGTATCCACTCTTCTCTCTCCTGGGTTCACTGATTTCAACTTCTGGAGGATTCTCTGTCTCTGCGGCTTTTTTCCTGTGTCTGCAACTCTTTATTCCTCTGTTTATAAAGGACCCCAGTAAGAGTTGATTAAGACCCACGCTGGGTCATGCCCTACTGAAGTGATCTAATCAAAAGGAAGGTTCCTTAACTGAATCTACTCAAAAGGTTCTATCTACAATAGGTTTTACACACACAGAACATGATCTTCTGGAGTCCACCCAGCTTCAAATTGTCACAATAACCTTATTTTCTTCTTGGTAACTCTTAAGTCACTGTATAATTTCTGGTTTTAAAGAAACCTGAAAGGATCAATTTATCCATCCTTCTACCAGAGGCAAGGCTGAGTTAACCCTTCCCCACCCAATCTGCTCTCTTGCATAGAGCTTCAGGAGCTGTTTTAAAGGAGTTTTATAGTCTCGGTTGGGAACCTTTGTAAATATTTCACAGATTATTTAAAATATGTATTGGCCATCCTCATTTACTTGTCCAAATAGGAACACCATGAAGTCAGAATCCTAGCAAAGATGCCATCAGCAGGGAGCTGGGTTAAAACCCAGGTTTCATCTAGATGGGCCCCCAGGAGTTCAGAAATAACCTTGGAAGGCCAGAATGGGAAAGCTGCTCTGCCATGTCTCCTGGTGCTGACAAAGGAGTCCCTCTTATCTGCCTGGCAGACTTACAACTAAAAGGTTCTTCTTACATTTAACCTAAATCTCTCCCACTGAAATCCAGACCTATTTCTTTTACTCATATTTGCTACAAAAAATGAACTTCACTAAAGCAAGTAAGTTGTTCAAATTCTCACAGCAAGTTAAACAGAGCTGTTATCACTACTGGTTTTTAATTGTCTTTCATTGCATAATCCAAAGTTTTTAAACACAGTCCATTTTTACTTATCTACCTCAAGAAACTGTGAATCTGACTTGGAAATAAATTTGCCTTTCTGAAATCTTCGTAATGAGTACATATCTAAAGAATTTAAAAACAGAAAACTTACAGTGTGCTTTTACAAGTCTTTATTAGTAAAAATAATAACCATAGGTAATTTTTATCAAACATGTCTGTGTTGGGTACAGTGCTAAACATTTAAGATGCACAATGGCACGATGTTCCTTGATTGTCACAACGATTCTATGAAGTAGGTGCTCCCCACATTTACAAATAAGGAAACTGAGGCTTAGTTGAGTCACCAGTCCAAAGATAAACAGCTAGTAAATGGACCCTGGTCTGCCTCATAGCAGAGCCGAAGTTCATAACCCATTCAGCGATACTGTCTCTCACCTCACCTTTATTTTTAAATGGGTAAGGCTCCCTTGACAGAGTACTTTTTTCCTGAAAGCATCAAATTCTTTCCAATAAATTTTATTTTTCTCATCTCATTCCATCATAAAATTCATGAAAAAATTACAATCCCAAGGTTTCAGAAAACCAAAAAGTCATACTTAAGAATGCAGCAAACATTAAAAATAAAAAAAAGGAAAATTCTGCACTAAACATAGGCACACAGATATGAGTAACTACAGAGCTTTTGCTAGATAACCATGTGGTAACAGTCCATTTTGAGAATCTACTGTTTCATTAATCTATTTACTTATTACCACAACTAAACCAAACTATTTTATTTTAATAGCTTTATAATATATTTGGAAATCTGGTTGAGCAAGCCACTCTCCTTTTGTATTTTTTTTCCTCCCAAAATCCTTATATGCCTACTCTTTCATGAATTTTAGAATCTGCTTATAAGACTCAATGAAAAATACTGCTGGGATTTTAATTATCATCTTACTGAAGAAAAGTTAAAAGCATGGTTCCAAACATCCTGGCCTCAGCCTGGGTTTTAATACACTGTTCTTTTATTATTATAAGGATGATGAGAATTTGTAGATTTACAGAAAAATCACGGCTAAGATACATTTCCATGTACCATACTACCATGAACACCTAGCGTGGTACATTTGTTACAACTGATGAAAGACCAAATATAGTCCACGGTTTACATTACATTTTACTGTGTTGTACAGTTTTGTTTTTAAATTTTTATTTTAGTAACATATACACAACCTAAAATGTCCCTTTTAACCTCATACAAACATATAATTCAGTGCTGTTAATTATGTTCAAAATATGTGCTATCATCACCACCAACCATTATCAACATTTTTCTATCAAACCAAAAAGAGGGAAGCAGCTGTGGCTCAATCAGTGGGGCTCCCGTTTACCATGTGGGAGGCCCTGGGTTCGGTTCCCGGGGCCTCCTGGTGAAGGCAAGCCCGCCCGCACGGCGTGGTTAGCTGACCCAGCGAGCACAAGCAGCAAGGGGGGATAAATGAATAAATAAATAAAATCTTTAAAAACAAACTAACAAAAAAAAAGAAATTCTGTACAATTCAAGCATTAACTTCCTATTCCCTATACCCGCAACAGCCCCTGATAATCTATATTCTAGTTTATGACTCCATGAATTGATTATTCTAATTACTTATCACTGAGATCACACAATATTTGTTCTTCTGTGTCTGGCTTACTTCATTCAACATATCTTCAAGGATCATCCATTTTGTCACATGTCAGAACTTTGTTCCTTTTCATGACTGCATAATATTCCGTTGTGTATTTGCATATCTGTTCATCTGTTGATGGACACCTGGGTTGCTTCCATCTTTTAGCAATTGTGAATAATGCCATTATGAACATATGAACATGAGTGTGCAAATATCTGTTTGAGCCCCTCTTTTCAGTTCTTTTAAGTATATACCCAGAAGTGGGTTAGCCAGGTCATATGATAATTAGGTCCTCCAATTACTGAGGAATTGCCAAATTGTCTCCATAGGGGCTGCACCATTTTACATTCCCATCAACAATAACAAGTGTTCCTATTTCTCCACATTCTATCCAACACTAGTAATATTCCATTTTTTAATAGTACTCATTCTAGTGGGTATTAAATGGCATCTCACTATGGTTTTGATTTGCATTTCTCTAAAAGTTAATGATGTTGAGCTTTCTTTCACATGCATTTTAGCCATTTGTATATCCTCTGAAGAAATGTCTATTCAAGTATTTGCCCATTTTTAAATTGGACTGTCTTTTTGTTGCTGAGTTGTTGGATTCCTTTATATATTCTCAATGTTATATCCTTATCGGACCTGTGGTTTCCAAATGTTTTCTCTCATTGAGGAGGCTGTACTAATACTTTCACAAAAGTTTTTAATTTAGATGAAGTCTCATCTATTTTTCCTTTTGTTGCTTGTGCTTTGGGTGTAAAGTCTAAGAAACCACTACCTGCTGCAAACAAGGTCCTGAAGATGCCTCCTTATGCTTTCTTCTAGTTTCCATACTTCAGGTTCTTACATTTAGGTCTTTGATCCATTGTGATTTGATTTGTGTATATGGTGTGAGACAGGGGTCCACCTTCATTCCCTTACATATGGACATCCAGTTTTCACATCACATTCTTTCCCAACTGAGTAGACTTGGGACCCTTGTCAAGAATTAGTTGGGGGAAGTGGCTGTGGCTCAATCAGTGGGGCTCCCGTTTACCATGTGGGAAGCCCCGGGTTCGGTTCCAGGGGCCTCCTGGTGAGGGCGGGCCCGCCCGCACGGCGTGGTTAGCTGACCCGGCGAGCACAGGCAGCAAGGGGGGGATAAATGAATAAATAAATAAAATCTTTAAAAAAAAAAAAAAAAAAAAAAAAGAATTAGTTGGTCATAAATTCTGTACTCTGTTTTATTCCTTTGGTCTAAATGACTGTCCTTGCGCCAGTACCACACTGTTTTGATTACTGTGACTTTGTAATAAGTTTTGTGTGTGTGTGAATTTTTCCCACAAACCATCCTATTATTAACAACATGTATTAGTATTGTGTATTTGTTATTATTCAATAGAGAACGCTCTCATATTTGTACTGTTAACCACAGACCAGAAATGTGAGGGTTGATTTCTGAATTCAAATTGCTGAATTCATTTATTAGTTCTAGTAACTTTGTAGTGGATTTTTCAGGATTTTCTGTATATGGGATCATGTCATCTGTAAATAAGGAAAATTTTACATCTTCCTTTCCAATTTGGAGCCTTTTATTTCCTTCTCTTGAATAACTGCTAGCTAAAACTTCCAGCAAAATGTCAAATAACAGTTGTGACAATGGGCATCCTTTTCCTGTTCCTTACCTTAGGGAAAGTTTTCATTCTTTCACCACTGAGTATGATGTTAGAAGTGGGTTTTCATATATACCCTTTATCATGCTGAAGAAATTCCCTTCTATTCCTAGTACTCTAAGTATTTTTTAATCAGGAAGCAGTGCTGGATTTTGTCAAATGCCTTTTCTGCATCAAGATGATCATGTATTTTTTTCCATCGTTCCGGTAATGTGGTATTAACATTAATCAATATTCTCATATTGAACCACCCCTGTATACTGGGGATAAATCCTACTTGATTGTGGTGTATAATCCTTTGAATATGCTGTTGGGTTCGGTTTGCTAGTATTTTGTTGGGGATTTTTTTCATATACTAAACTTTACTTTTAGAGAAGTTTTCGATTACAGAAAAGTTACATTGAAATTATAGGGGATTCCCATATACCCCACCTCCTCCCCCTCCACATTTTCCCCTATCAATAACATCTTACATTAGTGTGGCACATCTGTTACAAGTAAGAAACAAATATTGAAGTACTGCTACTAACCAAGGTTTATAGTTTACATTATGGTCTACCCTTTGCACTGTCCAGTTTTATAGGATGACAAAAAGTATAATAGCCTGTATCTGTCATTGCAATATCATGCAGAACAACTCCAATGTCCTAAAAATGCCTTATGTTCCACCTATTCTTCCCATCCCCTCCTCTCAGAACCACTGGTAATCACTATCTTTCTATCAATGTCACAAGTTCTTACATTTCTACAATCATAATAAGCCTACTTTGGTCCATGGTTGCATTCCTCCCTTGTGTCTATTCATTCCTCAATCTTGAAGATTTGGGAATTGTGACGCCTGCTTTGCTTCAGATTGAGAGGGAGCCTATATCTTATGGAGAAGATGGAAGGAACTGTTTTGCTTACAATTGTAGATACTTTTTGTTTTTTGGGATAGGAGTTGTCCATCATCATCACTTTGTTAGTTGTCCTGGGTAAGTCCAATGAACTGGAGAGTAGGTGCTGGCCGCAACTCTGTTGAGATTTAGGGCTCAACTGGCATATGAACAGACCAAAGATTTAAGTCTCTGGGGCATATATTTAATGGGTATAGTGCTGATTATAGGTTCAAATACAAGGGGTAGAAGAATCATAAGTAGGGAAATTATAAATGAGTCTTAACTCTGGTGCATTGGGGAAATTATCATATAGTCCAAGGTAAGGTCCACTGACAGGGTGCTGGTTTCATGGAATTCTGTGCCTTGCCTATAGTGTCCAGACATCTCTAGAGCCCTCAGAAGCACCTGTTTGAGGCTTTGTTTACTGTGGCAGTTAGTGAAGATCTGCCTGAGACAGACCTCTGAAATGACCTCCTAACTCATTTTTAAATCTCTTAGCCATAAAAACTCTTTTGTATTTAATATTTCCCCCATTTGGTCAGTCTTTTTCCAAATACATTGCTGGTTTGTGCTTGGTATTAATTAATCCCTCAGGGCCAGGGAGGCTCATCCCTGGGAGTCATGTCCCATACTGGGAGGAAGGTTGTAATTTTTTTTTTTTTTTTAAAGATTTTTATTTATTTATTCATTTATCCCCCCCTTGCTGCTTGTGCTCGCTGGGTCAGCTAACCACGCCGTGCGGGCGGGCTTGCCTTCACCAGGAGGCCCCGGGAACCGAACCCGGGGCCTCCCATATGGTAAACGGGAGCCCTACTGATTGAGCCACAGCCGCTTCCCAAGGTTGTAAATTTATTTGCTGAGTTTGGCTTAGGGAAAGGCCACATTTGAGGAAGGAGGTTTTCAGAAGTTAACTCTTAGTAAATAGTTACTATTAGGCTAAGTTACAATTTTGTGAGAATAAAGTTCATAAGTACAAGCATTAATGTCAAAAGCTTGGCATATTGGTCTGTTTTCTTTTATGAGGCACTGCCTACGTACTCTAAAGATTTTTGCCACTCTATTTGAGAATGCAGCAGGACTCCCCAGGATAGAATTTAATATTTCATTAGTTATTGTGTGGGTCTCCACCCACTGAGAAAACACCCTATGACAACATAAACATATTCATTTTCCATAGCGGCTTGCCCAGGTGTACCATTCCCCACACATATTCCTCTACCACCAACACCCTGCACCAGTGACCCTCCCCTGATATAGATGCCAAAAGAATACTCCCACAATTGTATTCTCAGCCACAGTCCTCAACCTCCCCAGAGTTCTCCTGTTCCTTCCTCCAGCCCTCCCCCCAGCTCCATGGATGGCCCAACCCACCCCCCAACTCCGATCATACTCACACTCCAGCACCGTCAACCCCACTCACATCCCTGTGCCACCATCACCCCCATCTCTCTACTCCCTTTCTATCTCCTGGTAACCTATCTTCCAGACTCTACCTCTGTGAGTCTGCTCAATATTCTTAATTCATATCAGAGGTCACGCAATATTTGTCCTTGAGTGACTGGCTTATATGCCTCATCTGTTGGATTTTTGCATCTATATTCATAAGGGACATTGGTTGTAATTTTGTATCTTTTTGTATCATTCAAGTCTTGTATTTCCTTACTGATCTTCTGTCTAGATGTTCTATCCATTATGGAAAGTGGTATACTGAAATATCCTACTATTAATGTAGAACTGTCTATTTGCCCCATCAAATCAGTCAAGATTTGCTTCATACATTTGGGGACTCTGCTGATAGGTGCCTTTATAATTGTTATGTCTTCTTGCTGAACCGACCCCTTTATCAGGATATAATGACATTCTTTGTGCCCCTAACAGTTTTTTTTTTTTTTTTAAGATTTTATTTATTTATTCATTCATCCCCCCCCCGCTGCTTGCGCTCGCCGGGCCAGCCAACCACGCCACGCGGGCGGGCCCGCCCCCACCAGGAGGCCCCAGGGAACCGAACCCGGGGCCTCCCACACGGCAAACGGGAGCCCCACCGATTGAGCCACAGCCGCCCCCCCCCCCTAACAGTTTTTGACAAAGTCTATTTCATCTGATATTAGTATAACTATTCCAGGTCTCTTTTGGTTACTACTTGCATGATATATTTTTTCCATCCTTTCACTTTCAACCTGACTTGTGCTTGAGATGAGTCTCTTGTAAAGAGCATATAGTTGGGTTGTGCTTTTTTATCCATTCTGACAATCTTTGCCTTTTGACTGGAGAGTTTAATCCATTTACATTTAAAGTTGTCACTGATATTGCAGAACTTTCTTCTGCCAGCCATTTTGCTATTTTTTCTGTGTAAGTCTCATACCTTTTCTGACACTCAGTTCTTCTGTTAAGCCTATTTTCATATTTATTTTTCTATATACAATTTTGAGTCCCTTCTTTTTTCTTTCTGAATGTATTTTTCATAAATTTTCTTTGTAGTTACCACGGGTTAAATTTAACATCCTAAATCTATAACAATCATATTTGATTTGATACCAACTTAATTTCAACAGCATATATATATATATATACACACACACTGTTCCTATAACCCTCCATCCCACTACCTTTTTTTTTTTGTATGTTAGAAATTATATCTTTGTACATTGTCCAAAAACAAAGATTTAGCTTTACTTTTTATGCATTTACATTTTAGAGCCTGTAAGAAGTAAGAATTGGAGTTATCACTTTTTATTGTACCAAAAATACAATAGTACAGACATTTTAATTACCACAGGTCTATTTCTTTATGCTGCTTTGATCCATTGTCTAGTTTCCTTTCCCTTCAGTCCCAAGAACCCTCTTTAGCATTGCTTGTAGGGCAGGTCTAGTGATGATAGAAATCCCATGGCTTTTGTTTGTCTGAATCTGCCTAGATCTCTCCCTCATTTTTGAAAGACAGTCTTGCCAAATACAAAATTCTTGGTTGGCAGTTTTCTTCTTTTAGCATTTTAAATATTTCATATCACTGCTTTCCTGCCTCCTTGGTTTCTGAAGAGAAATTTGTATTTAATCTTATTGGGATTCCCTTGGTTTTCTCATGCAGCTTTCAGTACTCTCTTTGTCCTTGGCTTTGGACTGTTTAATTATTATATATCTGGGTGTGGTTCTCTTTGAGGTTATCCTGTTTGGGGTTTGTTGGGCATCTTGAATATGCATATTCATGTCCCAAAATCTGGGCAGTTTTCTGTCATTATTTCTTTGAATATTCCTTCTGTCTCTTTCTTTCCTCTTCTGCTGGGACTCCCATAATGTGTATATTGGTTTGCTTGATGGTGTCCCACAAGCTTCTAGGTTCTATTCATTCTTTTTTATTCTTTGTTCTTTCTACTCAACATGAATCATTTAAATGTTTTGTCTTCGAGATCATAGATTCTTTCTTCTGCTACCTACAGTCTGACACGCTCGAAGGAATTTTTCATTTCAGTTACTGTGGTCTTCAATTCAGGTATTTCTGTTGTTTCACATTGAGAATCTCAAAGAGATTCCCTTATTGTTCGTTCACTGTTTCTCTCATATCCCTTAGTTCTTTCTCCATATTTTTTCCTTTATCTCCTTGATCATACTGAGGATCATTGTTTTTAAAGTCTCTGTCCAGAAGTCCCAAGTTTGGTCCTCTTCATTTATGGTTTCTGGATTTTTATCTTGTTCCTTTGGATGGGCCAGCAGTTCCTGTTTCTTTCTTTTTTTTTTTTGTCTGGTAATCTTTTATTGCACACTCTACATTTTAAAATTTTAAAGTATTAACTCTGGGATTTAGTCCCTGAGCCGTCTGTTCCTTAAACATGTATCCAGCCCATGACATATCAGAGGTTTTCTTGAATGCCAAGAGCTAATCAAAACAAAACACCAAAGCAAAAAGCATCTTTCACTGTCTTAGCAAATTGGCTTTGCTCTGCCTAGTAGTCTCTGTCAGCGCTTAGCCCTCCTAGCAAGAAGATCAGCGCAAGGCAAATGTGAAGTGCAAGCTCCTCTCTGTCTTATCTGAGTCTCAGGGTAGCCGCAGAGCCTGCATCTTTTCCTGGGCCTATGCTTGCGACAAGCCTTAGGAATTTCCTCGTTTACAGGTTATAGGAGTTTGAAAGAGCACTCTACTACTGCCTTTGAAATAGACTTTCATCCCCTCCTGGTTGCTCTCATGTGATTTGATGCAGGTACTCCTATGCCACTTTGACTTAGTTGTTTCTCACACTGTCCCAGCTGTCTGCAAGCTGTGTCCTTTCCCTCAGGACAAACTCTGGGTGCACAAGCTCAAGACAAGTTCCCCAGCTCTGTCTCTCAGACTTCCACCTCTATAGATTGGCATTGACATACATATACTCCAGTTACACACTGGGGCGTTTCTCTTCCCTCTGGAAAAAGGCCAGCGATGTACAATGGGAGCACAAGCTGGGTCCACCCAGCTATTGTTTGGGGGAGAGGGGAGGGGCCAGCAAGGACACCAAGAGCTTCTTCTGTTTTTTGAAGCTGCGTTTTCTTGATTCAGCACTTATTCATTTAATGCAGCCCTTTAGGTGTTTCCTATAGTTTTAAAGAAAGTTACTGTCTTTAAGATTCCTCTGCTGACTTTGGCAGAAGGGAGTTGGAACAATGGTCATGCTCAGAGCTGACCCCCAGTGTTCTGAAGAAGCTGATCAAAAGCAGTGATCAGCGATCAGAGCACACACCCCTGAAGTCTGGAGGTCTAGGTCTTTATCCCCCACCCTGGCACCAACAAGCTGTACCAGGAGCCTGAGCTCCAGTCCCCACACCTGCCTACCACAAGGCTGGGGGATGGAGGATAGGGATGGTAGACACTGCAGGAAGGATGAAACTCACTAGTTTTTATTGCAATTTACCAGCCTCTTAGAATCGATGTGTTCCCTGGAGGAAGCACTCCTACTTTTGGAACTAAGACCTACGGACCAGCAGAGCTTAAGGTTGCAGGGACAGGAAGCAAACATCTTCCTAGTGGGTCACTAGGGGTAACAGCGAGTGGTGGCACTCCCATTTCCATTCCTTAATTCCTGGACCTGTGCTGCTATGGGAATAATAGCATACACAGTCTCCTGGAGAACACTGCCCCAGCCCTACATGGTATTACAACCTAGTTGGTGCTGCAATTGAGTCTTCAAAAGGCCATTAAATCTCAGCTGCAGAAAACAAGATTTTCTTTCAGGGCACACATAGAAACTTGCACATTATTCATACCACACTTGTTACAAATTTGAAGCCTTGAGCCTCATCCCTTTCTTTTTTAACTGTATCCAGCATATTTAGGAACAGCCAGCCAACATCACTACACTTTTCAACCCCACAAAACTCTGTTAAGGTGTTAAAAACACTCTCACCCAGAGCCTTGCCTCTTACAAGCATGGGAGTAGTCATATTCAGTGGTGATATTCTGCATATCTCTATTGCCAACTCATGTCATGGGCTGTCAGTGGCCTCTTGATTAATGGAAACAAAGTCATTAGTGTCCTTGAATCTAACAGAGTAGAGAACCAATTGCAAAAATCCCAGAACCAATTCAAAAATACCATTTTTTAAGAATCTATTTCTCACTCTCAGTACCAAGCTGAATTAGTCAGTGTTCTCTAGAGAAACAGAATCGACAGAAGATATCTGTAAATAGTATGAGATTTTATAAAATTGTCTCATGCAACCATGGGGATGCACGAGTCCAAATTCCATAGGGCAGGCTGCAAGCCAGGGACTCCGATCAAGGCCTTCAGTAAGGTCCCCAGGAAATGCTGGCTTCTGAAGTAGAGACGGAAATTCTCTCTCTGATGATGAAATCACTTCTCCTTTTATTTTTTTATTTTTAGGCAGCACTAGGGATTGAACCCGGGACTCGTACATGGGAAGCAGGTGCTCAAAACACTGAGCAACACCCGCTCCCCACCACTTCTCCTTTTAAGGCCTTCAACTGGTTGGATGAGATGTCACTCATTGCTGACGGCAATTTCCTCAGTTGATTGTAGATGTAACCAGCCACAGATGCAATCAACTCACTGATGATTAAATGCCCTTGTATTACAATCAGCCCAGTGCTTGCTTGACCAAAGAGCTGGGCACCATTACCTGGCCAAGTTGACACATTAGCCTAACCATCACAGGGGGATATATAAGAAGTCTGTATTTTCTACATGATTCTTTTGTAAACCTACAGCTTTCTTAACAAAAAAATTATATATAAAAAGACCTACATCCAAACTTATAGTGTCTGTTGATTATAGAAAACAAAGTGAGATTCAATAAACCTATGAGATGGTGTTTACAAGACATTTAGGCTTTTAGGATGATCGATAATGGGAAAATAGAGGAAACCAGCTAAAGTAACAGTTGCCTGGTTTTAAGTAAGGCAGATCAAATAACCACACCATTAGCAACTATCACGCCCTGTGCTGGTAGAAGACCCAAATAGTAAAAGGCATGATACAAGCACTCTAAGATCCTACAGCATTGTTGGAAAAAGCAAGACTTACTCACATAGAAAATCAGTGCATGTGACAAGCCTGGACAGACTATTCTGATATAAGCACAGGGAAAGCTCAGTGCAGGCTGCAATAGCAATGCTTCTGAAAAAGTAGGCCTTGAACCAGGTCTTGACAGAAATTAGAACAATATGTGTACTTCAGGGGCACAAGGAGGCTATAGCTTAGACCACAGATGTGTTTAGATGGGTTTATTCATTTATTCAATATTTATTCTTGCCTAGTATGTGCCAGCATCTACTTATTGTGCACCTATACATGCTAAGTGTCAGGGATACAGAGATGAAAAACACATCATTCATTCAAGAAGCTTATAGTCTACGGAGAAAGACAGAAAAAGGACCCAACAATTACAACCTAGTGTGGTAAGCACTGTGAGAATGGCATTCACAGAGTAATATGCCAGTATAGAAAACAGTTAAAATAGTTCTGAGTAAAGAGATTAGGGAATGCTTTCCAGAGAAAATAGATGACAATTCAAAAACATTTTGTTCCTGTGGATATTATATGTAACTCTCCGTATACTTACGAAACTTTCATCAAAGAATAGTTCATAGGAAATCTTCATGTATTTCAATTTTAAGTACTGAGAAGTGATTTGGTCAAGAAGTTTTATAAGCATCAGTTTTATCCTGAAAGATTAGTTTAGAGGAGAATTTATCATATCCTGCCTTCCCCCCTCCTTTTTTTTTTTTTTTCCAAATAGACAAGGAATCTGTTAATATAGGTCATAGAGCTAATAACCAACACAGTGGATACTAATGCAGACCTTGTGACTTGATACCCCCTAAGCTGTATTGTTAAATATCTGTCAACTCAGTGGATTTACTAAGTCTGAAAAGCTGAATATTTTCCCTACCATAATTTTCTCCTACTTTCTATGAGATACCACCAAAATCGCCACACAATTTTAGGAAAAAATATGACATTCTTCAATATTCTAAATAAAGTATTGTTCAATTCTAAGAAAGCTAAAGAAGATTTAGGAAAATCTTATTGGAAAGAAAAAAGATCTTGTCTCAAAAAAGAAGAAAAAAAAAAAATCCTATCCCATCAAATGAACTCTGAACCTCAATTTCATGAACATCAAAAATGTGAAAAATATTCATCTTCATACTAAGGAAAGAATTTTTGGAGATAGAAAATTTTTATTCTATTGAAGTTGTTTACTATAAGCTTACTCAACCAGTATTTACAAGTTATCTTTAGTAAGTTAAGCAGAGGGTTTTGATGGAAAGACTCTTTTGTGAAATACTGTTACTTAAGACAAGAAAATGTATATTTTTAAACAACTTTAACCACAGAAAGAAAGCCATAAGGAGCAGCCAGAAGCTGGAAGTCACAGAACCTGGAAAGGAAAGGAGAAGCCACCATGTGCATTGCCATGTGACAGAAAAGTCAAGGACCAAGGATCGCTGGCAGCCAGCCTCAGAACGCAACAGTCTTCTGGGAGAAAGCATCACCCTGATGATACCTTGAAACTGGATTTCTCCTAGTCTCAAAAATGTGAG
The DNA here is from genome assembly GCA_026826555.1 of Tolypeutes matacus. Classification (NCBI taxonomy): domain Eukaryota; kingdom Metazoa; phylum Chordata; class Mammalia; order Cingulata; family Chlamyphoridae; genus Tolypeutes; species Tolypeutes matacus. The sequence continues at coordinate 4,304,427 of JAKSZT010054548.1, read as the reverse complement.
GCAATAAATTCCCATTGTTTAAGCCAACCCACTGCATGGAATTTGCTTTAACAGCCAAGAAACTAAAACACTACTTTAAATTAAGCAAAAGAACACTTCAGGGTATGAAAATTTTTCCAAAAAATAAGGGCTAGGGTTAGATGATATGATATCTAAGTTAAATTTTAGCTGTAGCATGATCACTGGCTTTATAAAACTGGCTTATATATTATATTAAAACTGGCTTATAGTTATTGTATAATACAGTTAAGAGCTGCACATGTTACTGATGATACACTATGACTGTGTGGGAATACCTTTAATCCCTCATTTATTTATTTGACAAACACTTAGGGAATGCATGCTATGTGACAGGTGGTACAAAGTTTTTTTTTTTTTTTTTTTTGGTCCTTATAAAGGGTATTTATTTGGGGTAGAAGTCCACAGATACCAGGCCATAAAGCATTAAGTTTCTTCTCTCACCACAGTCCATTGCCACGTGTTAGAGCAAGACAGCTGCCGGCGTTTACCAGGGTTCAGGCTTCTGAGGTTCCTCTCTTCCCAGGGCTGCGTTTCTCTCCGGGCTTAGCTCCTGTTTCCTCCATAAGGTCAGCTGTAGACAATCAGGCGAACGGCTTGCTTCTCTTCTCCTGGGGCCTTCTTTCAAACATCAAAACTGCTTCTCAGAAGACTGCTTCTCAAAAGACTGCCCGTACAAAGTTAAATTATATAGAATCTCTGCCTTCAAGATCCAGCTAATCATGGAAGAGATTTATAAACAAATAACATCAATACAATGTTAAGTATGACAAAAGTAATGAGGGAGTTGAAATACCAAAAGGCTGTCACAGTGTGAGGGAGCAGAAGGCAGAAAGTAAGTGGCAGAAGAGGAGGCTGGATAGGAAAATAGGGACCAGATTGAGAAGGACCAGGAATGTGATACCAAGGAATTTGTTTCATATCTGGAAAAGTGATAAGGAAGCCATTTTAAAGAGTATTAGCCTGGAAGTGATGCTGTGCAATTTACATTTTAGATGACTTGCTGGGGATGGGGAGATAGACTTAGTGGTTGGTGGTTGTGTTTAGAGAACAGAGAAAGGGGAAAGAATGGAAGGCAGGTTTACCTAGTAGGAAATAACTAACATAGTCCAGCAAGAAATGAAGAGTGCTTGAACCAAGGCAGTGATAGTGGAGTTTCCTGAAAAACTGTTATTGCAATTTCTTGGGTTTTGGAAGAGGGAAAAGAAAGCATACTAAGTTACATGGGTGAGTGAGTATTAATATACAGTAAAGATAATCAATTCTTTCTCCAAAGTATACATGAAGCTAAACTATTAGGAACACAGAGTTTAGGTATTCTGCTATAAGATTTCTCTATCCATCTTTCAAGATAATTGAGCAATCACAGCATGAAATAAGAACATCTATTCTCTGTGGGTCACCAGCTTCAGGTGCAGTGCCTGGCACAAAGCACCCAGTAACTACTTAATAAATGTGGGTCACGTAGATTATTTGGGAATGTGATAAATTGATAAGCAAATCAGACAGGGCCTGTTCTCTGGTCAGTGTCATGTGATGCTCTCTAGCCATGTTAGCAGTGACCTGATAAAAAGCACAAGTAAGAAAAGAGCAGAATTCTTCCTCAGGTGATTATTACAACCCCTTTGTAACCTTGTACTCCAGATTTTTAAAGCGTTATTGGCAACGATCCCCACTATTACTTCTTCCCTTTTTTTTCCCCCTCTTTAGGAGGTATGGGGGATTGAACTCAGGACCTCCTACATGGGAAGCAGGTGCTCAACCACCTGAGTTACATCCGTTACCCAATGAGAGTTGGTGTTTTTGTTCCTTTGTTTCTTAGTTTTTAGGAGGTACCAGGGCTCAAACCCATGACCTTGTACATGGGAAGCAGATACTCAACCACTTGAGCTATATCCGCTCCCAGCCACTATTATTTCTTAAAACAATAGAGTGGATAGTTAAGTTCTTATTTGAGATTTAGATGATTCCCTACATTTAGACTATAACAGAAGATACTCTTTTCTTATAAGTTACATAGCACCTTTTAAATGGGCACCAAGAAGGGCTCTTCTAAGAGACATATTAGCAAGAATTGTTCCGTCATTCCCAGATGCCACAAACCACATGGCCTTTTGTTTCAGATTTTACAAAACGGCAGCAGTATTTTCCCCTCAAAAATCATTATCTTCATTTGCAATAAAAAGTAAAGTACAGAAAGGTAGATTACCTAGACAATGTTATGCTGTTAATGGCTATTAGTCTGAAATTAGAAACTTCTTCCATCTTTTAATTATTATTTCATTACACTTTCAGATTTTCTCAACAGTGAACCTGTGGTACCAAACATCAAATCTGGAAAGGTGATCATTCTATTCCATACCCATAACTGTATTAAAATACCACACCAGGATAAATTGTGTGGCCAATGAGAACTATATATAATTCATAATAATTAACTAAACATTAATATGTGCCAAGGAATGTACTATACACTTTGTAAATAGAAGGACATTCTGTTTTCATGGGTTGGAAGACTAAATATAGTTAATATGTCAATTCTACTCAAAGCAATTTACAGAGCCAATGCAATCCCAATCAAAATTCCAACAACCTTCTTTGCAGAAATGGAAGAGCCAATCAGATTTATATGGAAGGGTAAGGGGCCCCGAATACCCAAAGCCATCTTGAAAAAGAAGAATAAAATCAGAGGACTCACATGCCCTGATCTTAAAACTTATTACAAAGTCACAAAAATCAAAAACAGCATGGAACTGGCACAAGGGCAAACATACAGACCAGTGGAATCAAACTGAGAACTCAGAAATCAACCCTCACATTTATGGCCAACTGATTTTTGACAAAGAGGCAAAGACCACTCAAGTGGGAAATAATAGTATCTTTAACAAATGGTGCTGGGGAAACTGGATCTCCACCTGGAAAAGAAAGGAGGAGGACCCTTAACTCACACTTATTCAAAAATCAACCAGAATGGATCAAAGACCTAAAAATAAGAGCCAGGACTATAAATCTCCTAGAAAAAAACATAGGGAAGCATCTTCAGGACCTTGTGTTAGGCAATGATTTCTTAGGCTTTAAACCCAAAGCACGAGCAACAAAAGAAAAAATAAGATAAATGGGACCTCATCAAAATAAAAAACTGTTGTGCCTCAAAGGACTTTATCATAAAAGTAAAATGACAACCTACACAACAGGAGAAAATATTTGAAAACCGCATGGCCGATAAAGGTTTAATATCCAGGATATATAAAGAAACCCTTCAAATTAACAAGAAGACAACCCAGTTTAAAAATGAGCAAAAGATGTGAATAGACATCTCTCCCAAGAAGATATACAATTGGCCAAAAAGCACATGAAAAGAGGCTCAACATCATTAGCTACCACAGAAATGCATACCAAAACCACAGTGAGAAATCATTTCATACCCACTAGAATGACTGCTATTTAAAAAAAAAAAAAAAAAAAAACAAAAACAGAAAATTACAAGTTTTGGAGAAGATGCAGAGAAACAGGAACACTCATTCATTGCTGGCAGCAATGTAAAATGGGCCAGCCACAGTGGAAGACAGTTTGGCAGTTCCTGAGAAAGTTAAGCTATAGAATTACCATATGAATGGGCAATCCATCTACTAGATATAAATCAGAAAGAATTGAAAGCAGGGACTCGAACTGATATTTGCACACTGATGTTCATAGTAGCATCATTCACAATTGCTACAAGACAGAAGCAATCCAAGTGTCTATCAACCAATGGATGGATAAACAAAATGTAGAATATAAATGCTATGGAATATTACTCAGCCATAAAAAAGAATTAAGTTCTAATACATGTGACAAAATGGATGAACTCTGAAGCCATCCTGTTGAGTGAAATAAGTCAGACACAAAAGGACAACTATTGTATGATCTCACTGATATGAAATAATTAGAATAAGCAAACTTATAGAGTCAGAATCTAAAATATAGGTTACCAGGAGCTGGGGTGAGGATAGGAAAAAGGAAGGTAAGGCTTAAAATGGGTTCCTATTTGGATCGATGGAAATGTTTTGGTAATGGATGGTGGTGATGGTAGCATAATATCCTGAACATAATTAACAACATATAAATATATATATCCAAACGTGATGAAAAGAGGAAATGTTAAGTTGTATAGGTAATAGAATAAAAACTCATTTTAAAAAGTCCATGGAAATGCACTATACAGTGAGGCCTAAATCAAACCATGGACTACACAGTTAATAGCACAATTATAAAAATGTGCTTTCATCAACTGTAACAAGTGTACTACACCAATGTAATGAGTTATAATAGGGTGGGTGGTAGATGGGAATCCTGTATTTTATGCATGATTGGTCTGTAAACCCACAATGTCTCTAAAAAAAAATTTTTTTTAATGGAGTTCAGAGAAGATATGTATCTTACCCAAAACAAGTCTGCCTAACTCCACCAGCCCAGGACTCTTCACCAGTATGTGATACTGCCTCCCACAAATGATATGAGATAGGTGAGCAAGTATTTATCCCTATTTTAAAGATGAAACTCTGGGACTTAGACAGGATGTCCTAAGTCACACATTTAGAAATGGAGCCAGCATTCAGCTCCAGCATTCAGCTCATTAGTCCAGGCCTCTGTCACTTGACCTCTAGTACTGGACCTGTTCCATGAAACAAATCATAACCAGTCCACGGGGATTAGCAAAGTAGAAAATCCCCACCCTTCTTTAAAAGAAAAAAGATACATTAAAAAATAAAGAAGGGGAAAAATCAAACACAAAATGGCTTTGTCAATATGAGAATAAAGGTCAGGAGGTTCTTAAAAAAAAAAGCCAGTGAAGTTTCTTTTTGACATATCAAGGCTAACTTTAATTCAGATCATAAAAGGAACTCATTTAGAAAATAATGCTTTTCCGCTTTTTAATCTGTGGGCTTATTTTCGTTTTTCCAATATTTCTTTGTGTTTTACATTCCACACTGAAATGCCAAAGTTTTCAGTGTTTATGAGACACTTGCAAAAGGTTAAAGATCAATCTCCTGTCCTCAACCCACAGAGAAAACCATGTCTACAATTAGTCCTCCTAGACTCTAGTGCCATGGCAAGCTGGTGCAATATTTCTCTGATGCACAGCATGGAGGTAAAAGGGAGGAGGGAAAAACATTAAAAACAAACCACATATGGGGATTCATTTCTTCTAAGTGATTTAGACCTTTCAAGGCATTGATTTGGCTGCTGACAAGATGATCCCCACCCTTGAATACAAGGAAGCTGCACCCAGTCTCACAATGCACAGATTCAATAACCCCAGACAGAAGTCTGGACTTCCCTCCAAGACAAATATGGGCTTCAATCTGTGTGATGCTTTGAAGGCAGCTAATTAATTTGCAATCCTTTATTATGACCATACAAAGGCGGGAAAAGAACTACCTTCCTTGTCCTTCCTTGAAGGGGAAGCAATAGAGAAAAAAGCATAACATTTAACTCCCATGGCAAAGTTTTAAACTTTTCCATTAAGATCCACACCCCAGCTGAGTTACCAACATAACACCCTACAGAGGATCACCTCGATCCTAATGACCCTTCCTATAGGTGCTCGTTCCACCTCTGTGCTAACGCTACTCAAAACCGAATGGGTATGAAGCTACAACTTGTTTCATTCTTTTTGCTTAGTCATTTACTCCTAATTTTCTTGAGTAAATACACTGACCTTAATTTCACTTCAGTACTTAATCCACAGCTAAATGAATAAACAAACCACAGATGAGTGCTAACTAGCCCTGGAAATAGCCAATAGGTAAAGCAGTAATAGCAACTTAAAAAAAAAAAAAAAAGTTTCACAAACAATAGGAATACTTAAATCTAAAATAAAGACTATGAAGAGGAAAATGCTCTTAACCTAAAGTTAATGTTTAGGTATTTCCCAAATAGTTGTATAAGAGCTCCTCTGTTGTCATCTTTTTTAGGATGGCTCTATCTCAACTGGATAGAAATATTTAAGCTCAAAAACCAGCTGGAAGGAAACGGATGTGGCTCAAGAAGTTCGGTGTCCGTCTACCATATGGAGAGACCGGGGTTCGATCCCCAGGACCTCCCAGTAAAAAAAAAAAAAAAAAAAACCAGCTAGAGCCCTCTGTGGCATTTTTAAGACAATTCTCCACTGACTCCCCTCCAAATACTTGCACATGGACGAATGAATTAAAGGTTATAAATTTCCTGAAACCTTGCACAGCCTACCATCGTCATCTGCTCACAAAGACCTAAAGCTGTTCATAATGGAAGCCTAATCCACCCACACCTCCATCCAGCAACTCCACTCCAAGTTTTGCTCCGATCTTAAAATCCCCACCTTCCACAATGAAAATATATTTTCCCATTTTCTCATGGTCACATGGAGGGGAAAAAAAGGTTTAGGTGAATTCTTCTCTTAAAACTAAAAATTAGTTAATATTCCTTCAGATACCGAGTTGTTGAATATCTTATGAATCTATCTCTACAACTTTGCAATTAGACTACTTGGGTTTGAATCCGCTACCATTCTTGCTAGCTGTGTGATCTTAGATGAGTTACCTGATCTCTCTGAGCTTTGGCTTTCTCATCGGTCAAAAGCACTGTTGTGGGTTAATACATGTAATGAGTTTAGGACAGTACCTGGCACATGGTAGGTAGGCAATACTCACTGCTATCATCATCACTACTGTTAATTTTACAATTATGCTGTTAGCATGTCTCTTTGCCATCCTTCTAGAATGTATAAAAATCTATCAAGAGTGCTTGCTTCGGCAGCACATATACTAAAATTGGAACGATACACAGAAGATTAGCATGGACCCTGCGCAAGGATGACACACAAATTCGTGAAGCGTTCCATATTAAAAAAAAAAAAAAAAATCTATCAAGAGGGGGACGGATGTGGCTCAAACGGTTCGGCGTCCGTCTCCCATATGCAGGGACCCAGGTTCGATCCCCGAGAACTTCTGCTAAAAAAAAAAAAAAAAAAAATCTATCAAGAGATAAATAAGATCTCTGAACTACTAAACTAAAGAAATAATACCTGATAATTTGATCAGCAAGTTAGATATTCCAGAGAGGTTAAGTCTATGATTAAGAATCATAAGGACCTAACTTAAAATGATAGTTTAGGATTCATTTGGATCTCTTATAGGCAACTGTTAAAGATTTCAGACAGTCCTTCAATTTATGTGCATTAAACTTTTGGAGTCATAAAGCCAAAAATGTTTTGTATTCAAAATATCATACTACATTTGGAGAGACGTGCATCTACAACCAAGTTACAACACAGAAAATAAAATTATAGCAGATTGAGCAGGGGAATAAATGGGTTAATTTATTCCTGGTGTTGGGAAAAAAAAAGCCAGGAAAGCAGCAGCAACAAAAAGAGGTACTGACAATTGAAAAGTTATAAAATATGTGCACTGTGCATATGCCATGGTTATGATTATGTACAGTATTCAAGATTTTTATAAAACTTAATTTATACATAGTAACATACTAAGTTAAAAAAAACTTTAGCATCATACAATGAAAAATAAGCCATAAACTAGCAGAAAATATTTGCAACACATTAAAACAAAGGATAAAACACAACAACGGTGGTAATAATAATAATGACTATTCTTATGTAATTCTTACTATGTATCAGGCACTGTTCTAAACAAGATACATAAGCAACCTCATTTAATCCACATAACAACCCTATGAAAAAGATACTAACATTATTTCCATTTTACAGATGAGGAAACTAAGGCAGAGAGAGGTTAAACAACCCATCACAGCTAGTAAGTGGCAGAGAGAAACTATACTCTCTGATAGTTTGTGGCTTATTTTTCATTGTATCATGCTAAAGTTTTTTTTTACCTTGGTATTTTAATATGTATAAATTGAATTTTATAAAAATCCTGAATATTGGACATAATCATAACCATGACATATTCACAGTACAAATATTTTATAACTCTTCAAGCATCAGTACCTCTTTTTGTTGCTGCTGCTTTTCTGGCTTTTTTTTTTTTTTTCAACCCCAGGAAAAATTAACCCATTTATTTCCCCTGCTCAATCTGCTATAATTTTATTTTCCATGTTGAAACTTGTTTGTAGATGCATATAAATTCCTATGTGGTTTGTTTTGACCATTTTCTATTTAGTTGTTTGTGTGTTTCTTATTGATGTATAGGATTCTTCACGTATTTCAGACACACTCGTGTCTGTTTTACTTCAAATTGTACAAGTATATTTTATATTCTCAAATGTGACATACTTCAAAATGACAAAAAATTTTGAACTTTTATTCTTTTTAGGTAAGCGATGGGCAAGTCTAAATAAATTCACCACTGAAACAATGTACACATATCAGAGTAGGGAAGTTAACAATTCTAAGATAAAGAGCATAAGAAAATCTTAAAACAGAAACAAAATCCTGAAACTTTAAAATGAAGTCCAAAACAAATTAGTTCACAAATAGAAAAAACAACAAATAACAAAAAACATCATTTGTCCAAGTATGTTCTACAAAACTTTTCTGGGATATATTTGAGGAAAAGGAAAAAAGGTTCTAAGACTAAAATTAATTTGGGAAATACTGGTTTAGACAAGTGAATCTCCTAAGAAAGGAGCAGAATTTCCCACACTCCTTACTCTGGAATCTTTTTTTACACCACAATTTACCAGGTGATTCTTCTAGGATTTGCATTTCATCTAACACAGTTTGAGAAACATTTTATAACAGAGTCCATATAGATACTGCCCCAAAAGAGAAACTCCAGGAAAAGGTATCCAGATCTCCAAGTCCTCAGAAGCTGACAGCTGGGATCAAAATTCATAACCAAATAGAACGCTTTTGGAACTAAATGAAACACCATTCCATGTGTTGCATAAACATGGACTCAAACTTTTTAGTGATTACCCTGGGGCCAAATAAGGTATAGGCATAAAGTATAACAGAAAAGATCCAGGTGGAATATAAAGAACAATTCCCATAACTTCTAGGGTCATAGTAGACCAGGCAATATTTGGTTGGATATGTAGGAAAATAAAGACAGAAGTTTATATTTTATTTAGGCAGAGTTCAATGGAAGCCTCTAGCACAGATATCTGTTTCAAATCGGTTCTCTCAAAGGGTTTTTCCACTAGACTTCCTCTGATAAAACCAGGAATTCTCTAATTTTCTACAGGCATTCCTTTAGGTATAAGGAATCTGTGAGTGGAACCTGAAAAGTCTTCCTACTGTGCTTTTGTTACCAGAAGAAAATAAAATGATAATGCCCTTTGGAAAAAAAAAAAAAAATAGAAACACTGCAAGTATATTTTTATATGTTCTCTGGATCAGTATCATAAACTTCTGCATGTAATTATTCCTCTTGGAAACTAACTTCTGGGTGGCAGTGAAATATCCTTTTAAGGTAAAATTTGCACCTGAAATATGTTAAGATATTATTTGAAAAAGAATTGTTTAAACAGCTATCTTTCCAGGGTGCCAAAGGAATTCAAATTAGAAGCCGTGGTACTGCCAGAGGGTTCTACCTGGTGAAAGCTTGTAGATGATCTTCTTCAGAGAGCTCCTGACAGAGGGGCATTACCTTGGCTATTTACCACAACCTAGGCCAGATCATCAGCCCGACAGGTTCAAAAATCTGATTTTATCAGCATAAATAAGGTAGCTCAATCTTTTAGAAGCGAATATACATTAACCAGGCTTCAACAGAAATCAGAATATAAATTTATTAATATACAGTGACAAATATAACCATTAACGAAGTGGGATCCCTGTCTAGGGCCATATATGGCCATACTTTCATTACAGCCAGACTTATATGGACAGAAAATCATAACCAAGAACAAACGAAGTAAAAGGCCATGACATTTAAAGGTGTTCCTGCAGTCTTTTTCAATTGAGCACCTTACTATTGTCCACACACCCTTCCAGGGGCTAGGAACACAGAGGCCTTGCTCTCAGAGAACGCGTATCTGAGAGACAGCTTGAAGAATATATATCTGACAGAAGTTTATTATATTATTATTAATGAGAGCAAAAAATTTTGGAAGCAATCTAAATGTTCAACAATACAGCTGTGATTAAATAATGATAATCCAAATAACGAAAAAAATGCAACTCTTTTAGAGTAGTGTTTTTGAACAGTAATTAATGACATAGGAAAATCAGGTTGTAATGTTAAATGAAAAAATGCAAGCTATAAAAGTGTATATATACATGAGCCTGAATTTTAAAAATGTATGCTTTATGTGCATAAGAAAAAGATCAGAAGGAAAGTCACCAAAGTACTTTTAATGGTGATCTTTTTCTACTTATACCTTTATGAATTTTCCAATTTCCTAAAACAGTATTAAATATCTGTTATCACCAGGAAAAAAATTACTTTTAAAGTAATTTCAGTTCACATGCATAGCAGGGACTCTTCAGATTAATCTGCTAGAAGCCGTGCAAGAATGCCAGTCCTTGAACCTGACCCTGAAGTCTCACAGAGAGCTGTGATTGATACCTGTAAGGCTGAACAACACACCTCAGTGTTCTAGCCCCATCTTTCATCCAACTTTCCAGTCTCATGGTTCTAGCTGTCTGCTGAACATTTCAACTTAAACTTGCATTTAATCATGTCCAAAAGTAAACCCGGAACTTTCCCACCATAACCAATCCACCAGAAACTCCATTTCCGTCCATGGCACTAACTTTTCTCCCAGTCAGAAAGCCTGGAAGCAGCCTTCATTCATCTATCCCTTTCCCGCTTCAACTTCATTACTAAACTCGGTCAAAATCTTTCTCCTTACTTACATTCTCTCTTCCATCACCACATCAGCCCAGCCCTCATCCACTTGTCAGTGACAACATTGTAACAGCGTTCGAGTGTCGTCCTGATACCATCCTCCCATCTCTAAACCACTGTTCCTTATACAGAACGTGGATGATGTCATTCTTTGGCTCAAAAACTTTCTGAAGTCTTCCTTTTTCTACCACTCCAATCTAAACTCCTAGGCCTGACTTCTACTGAACCCCATAATTTGGCCCCACTCTAACTACTTGGCTTCATTTTCCACTACTCACCAGTCTCCTCTCTCACTGACAAATAGACATGCCCTAGCCAGTCTCACCACCAAGCCTTGGAATAACAAAACCTAAAAATGGCCCTTCCTTTCCCCTCTACTTGTACTTAAAGGACCTAATAAATTTTTCCTTCTCTGCAAAGCTTTTCTTGATTTCTCTAACCCTCATTTATTTTTCACTTTTCAGAATTTGCCCAGCACTCATTACAAATCTCATCATTGGGCATCTGAATTACATACTCCCTTGTAGGCTGGGTTTACTGTCACATACGTTGGTCATCTTCTATTAAGTTCCATACTCCTTGAGGGTCCCCCAAGTACTGATGATGGGTAGAGCCCCTAGAATGTGCTACGGTCATGTTGGCTTATCCAGCAGGAACTGATCCACTTCAGCCCCAGCTTCTCTTTACCACGTGTTTCAATTCTGGCAAGTCAAGCACATCCTAAGGGGTGTAACAGGGGACCCTTCAAGTGTATTATTCTGGAGGCCCTTTAGGTATGACACTGGAGTGTGGACAAGGGGTCTCTAAGCCCCATACCAGGGAGTCCCAGGGATGATAACAGGGCTTCTTCCAAGGGGGTAATAATGGATATCTCAAACATCTCCCAATCTCCACGAGAATAGGCACTTGATCTTCTGAAAGAGTGTTTTGACTAGAGTAAAAATCAAAGAGAACTGCAAAATAAAGCAAAAAACTTGAGCAGAGTCCTGCTCACTCCTAGTATGATACTATATAAATCATCAAATTTCATGGAGCCTCAGTTTAGCTCAAGAGGAGCCATGTCACCATTAAGTAAGAGATGGGAACTGCCAAAATGAGAAATACAGTCATATGCACAGGAGTACCGCCCCACAGTTACGAAGACTTTGGAGCATTCAAAAGGCTTTCTACATCCATTATCTTTTATTATCAGACATTTCCTAAATATACGGTGAGATGGATACAAGATATCATGTTAAGAGAGTCCATATATAACAAATATTTTGTTTTATTCAGTCTACTTTAAATATGTTTACCCATATCATCCTAAATTTAAGAGTTACTTCAGAAACTAACTCCTCAATGGTTTTATGAGTTTTCTTCTGTGGAAAATGTAACATTTTAGAATGCTTCAACTATGAATAACTAGCAAAATTTCTATAGTGCTTTTTCCCTAGCTAAAAAGGTATTTTAATTTACCCATTTTGTATTGAATGTTAAAATATATATGGAATTCACCAAAAGCATATTTTGAAAACTAGCTTTCAACAACACTTCTACTTTAAAAAGTGGAAATTTTACTTTAAACTCAAAGACATAATTCTTTTTTTTTAGGAGATACCAGGGATTGAACCCATGACCTCGTACATGGAAAGTGGGCACTCAACCACTGAGCTACATCCGCTCCCCAAGACATAATTTTTATTCAATTTCAATGTGTAATGGGCTAGGTTCTCATTAAACCATTATTTTGCCTGGGCCCTAATTCCATTTTTTACAAGAAAGGACTATTGTGAGGCTCCTTGCGGTTTCTTCTAGCTCCCGGATAGCAATAAAGAATGGTATATATAGTATATGGATGTCTGGTTCATGCCTTAGCATACGGAGACCTGTAAGAGACTCTTCACTGGTGAAGAAGCTGTATCTGGTAAAAACTAAGAAAAGAGTAAGTTTACTCAGAGATTTGTTGCTGCTGCTGCTAATAAAATCTAACATTTACTGACTGCTTCCACATACCAAACAGAATGTGAAACATGCTGTATTCCTTGTATTTTAACATAAGTAAAGCTCTAAAAATAATGCCTGGCAAACAGTAAACCCTACGTAAGTGTTTATCATCATAATCTTCATGGCACTTAATTTTTTTTCTTTTTTTTTTTTTTTAGGAGATACCAGAGATTGAATCCGGGACCTTGTACATGGGAAGCAGGCACTCAAACCACTGAACTACTCCTGCTCCCCACATATCATCTAATTTTGAGAAGAGAATGCAAGGCCTTATGACACTGGATTACTTTACTGGCCAACCCCCATTTAACAGATAAGAAAACAAGTTTAGAGAACTTGAGTAATTTAATTCGTTCACAATCATATATTTAAAAATGGTAGGTCTTGAGCTTTTTCTAATCACTATGTAATTCTGATTCATTGAAAAGTGGACTTCAAGATAAAAACAGAAGAAGTAGTAAAGTAAGCTGGGTATGCTCTGTAAAACTGACAATAATGCAAACAACCTAGTAAAATATTTGTTGTAGAAAAACAAATTGGAAGTGTGTTAGCAACACTGTGGTCTTAAGTCCCTGTAAACCAATCCCCTGAATATGGGAAGTAAACAAAGAAAGAAAATTGACATTTTATACAGGAAGTTAATATGCTATGATACCATTAAGCACCACTGAGATTTGATGGGGTGGGACTCTGAACTGCATGGGTACAGAATGATGGAGGGAAAGTAGAGGCATAAAGAATTGCTGACTTGGAATATTCTAGAGACTGCAGCTGACACAAAAATAAGTTGAGTTGTGAAGGGGATTCATCTTTTGGGAAAGCTGCCAGAATTCTCCCACAGCTAAAATCAATGTATCTGATAAATGCCTTGTTAACCCTACTATTTGTCAAAGAGGGAAATATTCTGGACATAACTGTTATTACTAGGAAGAAATTATCCTATTAAATGGATTAGGAACCTGGGAGCAATTTTGAAGTTTGTTACCATAACCAGGAATGGAAATGGGGGGCATAATCAGGGAAGACAAGTTACAAAATATTCACAGGAAAGTAAACCCTGCCAGAGACTCCAAAAGGGAAGATGAGTCGCATGTTTTAGGAAGTTCTCAAGAACAGAATTCTAGTCAAACTAGCTTTTGTTTAATTAATTCAACACATATTTACTGAGCACCACTATGTGCCAGGACCTGTTTTTGGCACTGGGGATACAGGTGACACAAAATACCTTCCCTCGTGAGGCTCCCATGCTTACATTCTAGTGGAGGGAGTGTGGGGTGACAGACAGATAAATAAAATATAAAGTGATAAGAGCTGAGGAAAGAAACGAAAGCAGCACAGAAGGATCAGAAGCACAGGGACTGGGAGCAGTATAATTTTAAGTAAGAGCCTCAGCAAAGGTTCCATCGAAAAGGAAACATAAATGAGGCGAGAATATAACTTGGAAATCTGGAGGAAGCAAGAGCAGCACGTGCAAAGGCCCTGAGGCAGGAGTCTGTTCAAGAAAAAGCAAGGAGATGACTGTGCCAGAAACACAGTGAGGTGGAGTGGTATGAAGAATTCAGAGCATTAACAGGCCAGAAAGTGTGTGACCAAAGTAAGGACTTTGGGTTAGGCCTGAAAACACATAGCAATCCACACTTCTTAGGCTCTGTTACACTAAATACCTGCGTAAAATCTCTTGTATTTTACTAGGTGTGGAGAGGAAAATACAAAGAAAGCAGTTGTGATTACTGTCATAGAGAAAATGTTCATCTTAAACTGCACAAAGTAAATTATAAACTGAAAATGAATTTAAAAGAGTAACAAGAGAAATGTTCCATAATTATAAATGACTTGACAAAATATCAGGTTTAAACTTCTGGGTTTTAGAGTAAATAATTTCTAAAGTTATATCACCAGAAGTATCCAGGAAAGGAGAAAAAAAATGAGAGACAAAGAGAATGAGTCAGAAAAGCATGGGAAAGAGGTTTTGCCCCTATTCATTCTAGATGCAAAGAAAAGATAAAAAATTGAAATAGTTTGGTCTGAAAAGTGGAATTCTGGTTATAAACTACAAAGGATATTAACAATAGAGAAAAGAGAAAGATTCTGAAAAGACTGGATGCACAAAGAGCTCTCCAAAAAACTTAGATTTTAACAAGATGCACACAGGAGACAGGAAAGACACCTAACAGGGACGACTTTGAAAGAAACAGCAGGATGTAGTGGGAAGTCTGGTGGCCACAAGGAGCTGAACCTAAGAAAACCATTAAGGACTATAATAGGGGCTTCTGAATTTATGTTTGGAAGAGAAAGTTTAAGAAAGGTCTGGGTATGTTGATTAAAGTGAATGGTGTAACAACGCATGACAGGAAAAAAAAAAAAAGAAAACCTGCTTTTAAAAATCTTACACAGTTTACAAAGACCTTTTACATTATTTCCTCTTTACAGTGTCCTTGAGAGGAAGGCACACTGCTGTTCTGCAGCACAGCGTGCATTCCACCACTGGATTCTTGCCTCTCTTCTCAGCCAGCCGCAGTTGGGATGAGAAAAACCAAAGCCTGGGACAGGCAAGGCCATAAGAAAGCGGCTCCCAATGTGCTGTGAATCTCCTGATATGGCCAGCTGCAAACCACACACCTGCATAGGAATTTCTCTGGATGCTATCAGTACTCTTTAAAGAATTACAAAGACCAGAGAGCTTGCTGCAAGACAGAAGACAAACTGCCCCCTCTTTCAAAATGAGGAAAGAACATGAGCATTACAAAACAGCATGAACATTACAAAATATTAACTGCTGAGCTTATCATCCGACCTAGGAAAATTCTAGAACAGATTATAAAAGCTGGTTTGTAAGTAGACAAAGAGGGGTAATCACCCAAGAACAAGCATGGATTTAAGAGGAACAAGTCTTGCCGCGTAACTTAATTTTGTTGGCAGAGCCACAAGACTGACCTATGTGACTTCCTGAAAGGCATTTAATAAGCTCTATTCTCCACGTCTTTGGAGGGAGAAAAGGGAAGAAAAAATGGTTTGAGTAATAGGTATATTTATAACTGATTAAACAACAGAACCCAGAATGCTCATAAATAAGTTCTACAAGACTCACTGGGCTTGGTCAATGCAGTGACCAATGATCTGGGTGAGGCTTTGAACACTTAGTATAAATTATGATAAACTGTTATATGCAACTAAGGATTTTTGTTGATTAAAAGCTTGACACAAATTAAAAGGGTAACATGGCTGTACCCCAAATTTAGGGACTCTTAATCTTGTCTTTGAGTTAATAGACATATAAGGTCAGGAACCAGAAGGGTGAATGTCATACTCTACCCTATAATGGACAAGTTTGCAACCTGGCAGTGCTCTATTTTCAGTACAAAGGGGCAAAATAAAATGCTCTCAGAATTTGCAAATTAAGTCATGCTCTAGGAGTAACACCAGTGTGCATGAAATGCAGTGGTGGAAATTAGCCATCAACATAACTAATTCCATAAGAAAATGAGTAACTGAAAATATCTGGAATATCCAAGTCCAATCAAAGTGCCGTCCTGGAGAAGAGGACTGTAATATGAATTGATAAAACCCGAAAGCTTGCCATTTTTCCCTTCTGCCTAAAGAAAAGACTGTTCACAAAGAGCGTTACAACATGAGTCTGGATGGGAGCAGGAGTTTAACAAACAAAAATTTGTCTGCGTGCCCCCAACACTGTAGAGCTGACAGTGAGTTGACCATACCCAAAGCTGTGCTGGGCAGGTGCAAACTCAAAGAGGCACAGTCAGGTAATCCTGGCTTAGTGACACTCCCATTAAGATTGCAATTCTGATTAGAATATACTGGCTTAATGACACTCCCATTAAGATTACCATTCTGATTAGAGTGACTGGCTTCCCATGGAGTTTTTCCAACAGGGGTGAAACTCTGCTGATCAAATGACGCAAGTTTCCATTTTACTCATAGTTATATTTTTAAAAAATCACTACTTGGCATTCATTTATACATCAGTCTCTTGTTCACTTGCTAAGTATTAGTAAATGCCTATAATCCTGATTACTTCTGGGCCCAAAGAAAAAATTCACATTTATGACCTGGAAAAGCAATATCTGCACCTTAAACATGACAATCCCATATTAAGGCTCTATTTTATCTAACAGTGAACTACACATTTTAAGAGAGAAAGCTAACAAAATATAACAGATATAGAGGGGAGCAGCCAGGAAGGTAAACGGTCTGGAATCTATGACGTCTGAACAAATTAAAAGAAGATGCTCAGCCTGAAACAGAGAAGATAGGAGATAGTCATCTTCAAATCTGAATCTTGTGGTGATAAGAAATTGTCTAATTCTGTGATAAAAACCAACTGAAAGTTGCACAACAAGAAATTTCCAGTTAACACTGCTCCATTCCTGGCACATAATAAAATGCCCAATAAATTCTGGCACTTAGGAAATGCTCAACATGTGTTATTTATTATTTTGGTTTTAGATATAAAAAATGCCATGAAACAGGTATGTGGAAGGTGCTGTGGGAAGGCAAAGGACGGGCACCTAACCTGACAGGAAGGCTGAGGTCAAAGAACGTCGGCTGAGTATTATGGAAGCACAGGAATTACCCAAAGACTGTGGGAAGGGCATCCCAGAAAGCAGCACGAGTTAAGACCCAAGTGAAGAGAAAGCTAGTGACTCAGTATGGCTGGAGAGGTGCACAGATAAGGCAGGAAGCTAGACAGGCCGTGGTCAAGGGCCTCACGGGCCAAGCTAAGGAGGAGGCTCTGGGGCAATCGGATTTACTTTTTGGGAGAACCCTTTTGGCAAACACGTGGCGGATGGACTAGAAATGTGAATGACTGGTAGCAGTCAGCTGGCTGTGTTAACATACTGGCACTGGAGATAGAGCAAAGACAGACGCATTCACAAGATAGCAAGAGGACTTAATAAATGACTGGCTGTGAGATAAGTCAGAAGGAGGAGTCAAGGAGGATTTCCAGGTTCACGGCTTGGGCAACGGACTAGGAAACAATGCCGTGCACTGGGAAAGATAAAGAGCAGGAGGAAGGTTCGGAGAAGAAGGAAGCTAAAGTCAGCTCTGGGCAAGGTGAATCCAAGATATCCATGAAAAATCATACCAAAGTGGTGATCTCAAGAAGACACATGGACAATAGAGTCTCAAGCTCTGGAAAGAAGTCTAAGAAGATACACGAATTTCAATGCTATCATCAGAGGGTGGTCATCGAAGACCTCAGTGCATATAAGATCACTCAGAGCACAGAGTGAGAGAAACAGAGGACTGAGGACAGAAGGCTGGAGAACATCAAACACTTAAGGGAATGAAGCCAGCTACCTTGTGATCTGCTAAGTTCTTTGTTTTTAGGCAAGAAACTTAAATATTTAGGCAAAGACTATCACCATTACTAAAATCGTAAGTAGTTTTATTCTTTGGCTTCACTAGCCCAGTGAGGAAAAACACTCTGAAAAAGAAAAGTTTTTTGTTTAATGTTATTATTTCCTGAAAGGGAAGGAGTACTTGATTTACCTGGACAGAAAAGCACAGGTTCTAGACCTAATTTCTTAGGTATTTTTCCCTCTTATGGGTCCAGTTACATTCTTAGTAAGTATGAAAATGCAGTCTTGCTACTAGTAAAAACCCAAACACATGTTCCTACTTATTCTTCCCTTCCCTTTCTAAGACTTTCCCCAGACTGGGGCTGTCCATAGACTATGGGTTGAAAGCTTAAATCTTTTACTACATTTCAGAAATGTGTCTATAATTTTCACTAATATTAAAAATGTATTGCTCCTCTCAATCAGAAGCAGAGTGAGCATCACCATTCCAAAATCAAGACTGAGGAATGAACAAACTTAAGGGGGGAATGCAACTATGGACTGAAGTAGACTTATTATTATTCTAGCAATGGAAGAACTTGTAATGTTGATATAAAGACAGTGGCCACCAGAGGTTCTGAGGGGAGGGAGAGGGAAGAATAGATACAACATGGGGCAGTTCTGGGACACTGGAATTGTTCTGCATGACATAGCAATGACAGATACAGGCCATTATATATTTTGTCAAAACCTATAAAATTGTGCGGTGCAAAGTGTAAACCATAATGTAAACTACAGACCAAGGTTAGTAGCAATGCTTCAGTATATGTTCACCAATTTTAACAAATGTACCACATTAATGAAAGATGTTGTTAATATGGGAAAGTGTGGGAGGGGTAGGATATATGGGAGTCCCCTATATTTTCTATGTAACATTTATGCAGTCTAAAACTTCTTTAAAAATAAAGAAAAAAAAGTGCATTCGTTCCTCAAAGTGAATGGTAATAACCAGATGATATTCTTTTGTAATATGTAACAAATATTCCACAACAATTCAAGCTGTTGGCGGAGGGGTGATATATGAGAATTCTGCACATTATGCATGATTGCTTTGTAAGCTCACAACTTCTCAAAAAATATATATATTAATTTTAAAATGCGTATTGGTTTCTATTTCCCTTTCTGCTCAATTCTAAAAACTGAGGGACACAGGTACAGTATACAATCAGAACTTATTAAATCCAGAACTATCTGATTAAAACAAACATGTTTTGGCATAACAACACACCCAGTGTATTTTTAGACAGAATTACCAGCAGCTCAACTTAATCCTAGAATATGGCACTGGTCCCACCAAGAGGCACCTGGAGCAAGTGTTAGGGGTGGTCTGGCCTCTTAACCACAGGCCCCTTTTCTCCTATCCCCACCCTATGCCTCTCTCACCATTCTACAAGCCTTCTCTTCCTTCTTTTTCTTGTCTTGCATTTTCCTCCTGGTAGTGTCCATAAACTTTAATTATTACCACTAATGGCACTAAAGCTAACACAGCTGCCAACCCCTGGCCTAGAAATAAAATGGATATAAAATTCTAATTGGAGTCTACCACTAACTTTTTGGCTATCCTTAAAAAACAACTTAACTATATTGTAACAGGAAAGAGAAAATAAATAGCCACTGTAGAAAGTAAGCCTATATGAAAAAAGAAACCTTTAGTGCTTTTTAGCTCTAGAAGTCTAATGTAGACAAAGTTCAGAATCTTGATTTGCAGATGCGGGTCTCTGAATGACAAAAAAAAGGGGTGGGGCAAACGAGAGACAATGTCTGATACCATTTGAAGTTACCATGCTAAGTTTTGTTTTTTGTTTTTTTTCAGGATGAACCAGGGATTGAACCTGGGACCTCATACGTAGGAAGCAGGCACACAACCACTGAGCTACATCCACTCTCCCATGTTAAGTTGTTAACTTGTGTCATTTTAAAATACAGTAAGAGCTAAAACAGAGAAGAAAAGGAAAATCAAGGCTAGAACCAAGAATAAAAGGACTCTGGCCTCAGGTATTGCAGTTCTGAGAAATTTTCAAGGACCCCAAAAAACTTAACAGAAAAGGTAAATAATTATGTTCCTACGACAATCCTCTCCCTCAAGTCAAGTGCTTTATTAATACGTATCAATAAAACTGATTTGTTTTAAAAAAAAAATGCAGAACTAACTTTCCAGCTTTTCAATTCTGACAAAAAAAAAACAAAGCTCAAGCCTCAAAAATACCAACTGTGGGGGGCGGATGTGGTTCAAATGCTTGGGCATCCGTCTGCCATATGGAGGGACCTGGGTTCGATCCCCTGGACCTCCCGGTAAAATTAAAATATATATATAGAAGGCTCATGGGCTGCCAGGCTGTGTGTGCCGGTGAGCCGCCAGGCCCTGGGAGCCAGGCAGCAAGATGGTGACGTAACAGGAGAGACATACAGGGGAGAGACAAGATGAGATGCTCCGAAAGCTCCAAAAACCAGGAACTGAGGTGGCGCAGGTGACAGAACACCTCTCTCCTATATCGGAGGCCTCCAGGATCAAATCCTGGTGAGGACTGGAGGAGGAGGATGAGAAGAGATGGCAGGAAACAGACACAGAGAATTGCCCAGCGAATGGACACAAAACAGCAAATGGGGAAGGGGGGGTTTAAAATGGATAAAGTAAATAAATAAATCTTTAAAAAAAAAAAAAAAAAAAAAATGTAATGATATTTATCTGCTCCTAATTGGCCTGAATGAAATCAGAACATCTGATTATTTCACTTGTTTCAGCATTAAAATTGCTGAGAGCAAGAACTGTGTCTCATCAAATCATTTTGTAGAGTCCTTAGTAAACACTACAAAGTGTAGTAGCTCTTAATTTCCCAGGCAGACCATTGTGTTAAACAAAGTATTTACATTGGAGTCAAAAGACCCAAGTTTAAGTTCGGGCTATGCCTCTTACTGAGGTCTCAGACAAGTCACTTAACCTGAGTTTCTCTTTCTTCAGCTGTAAAATGGGTGTAACGGTAATATCCTCATTGTATCCTTACTGCCTATACACCACATGATTCCTCCGAGGATTAAGTGAGAAAACATGTAAAAATGCTTTATAAAATCATAAAGCACAATAGAAATATGTGACTAGTACTATTCTTACAATAAGATCTCTCCAAGATCAAGTTCCCCTCTGTAGGAAAACTGAATATAGTTAAAATATTTCTGCATATTTTTCCCAGGAAAATCTAATTGATATGCAAAATCGTAAATAACTCCTAAAGAGGATTCCTAAGAAAAGAGGTGTGGGATGGGGAAGAAAGCAGGTAGGACTAGAAGAGTGAGGTAAATTAAATAGCAAAGGAGAAGTTTTTTGTTATAAAATAAAGCAACATAAGAGAACGCAAACCTGAATCTTAGGGATCAATTTCTAGTTCCACCACCTCTATCTACTTGTGTGGCCCTGGACCAGACATTTCCCCTCTCAAGGCTCTGCTTTCCTTATTTGTAAGCAGAGAAAGTAACTCATAGGGTTGCTGCGAGGATTAAATGAGATCTATATTAATAGACATCTACACACACTGTATTTAGTACTATGTCTGATACATAGTAAGTGATAAGTAAAAAGTCAGATAAAATTATTAGAACTGTACCGTGATGGGTGACATTTAGAAAGAAAAAGGGAGCCAAGACCATGTTTGAGGGAAGACGATATGCAATCAACGTGCTGAAAGCTAGAACTATATATTACTGTGGGTTTCGGAAACGAAGTTTAAGAAATACAGATTGGGGAGCGGATGTGGCTGGAGCAGTTGAGTGCCTGCTTCCCACATGGAAGGTCTCAGATTCGGTCCCCCGTGTCTCCTAAAAACAAAAACAAAACAAAAACAAACTAACTCAGGGGAGCCAATGTGGCTCAGTGGTTGAGTGCCAGCTTCCCACATACAAGGTCTGGGGTTTAAGCCCTAGCTAGCCCTTGGTACCTCAAAAAAGCAAAAAAGAGAAAAAAAAGAAATACAGATTACACAAAGCATTTTTCATATCAGACATACAGATCACTCACTGTGTCCCAGGATCACTGAGGAAACTAGAAAAATGTAGTCAAAATCTCCAAGTCATAAAAAGCAGAATAGCAATGACTATGGAGAGAAAACTGGACACTTCCCCCCCCCCAAAAAAAAAAAAAACCCACAAATGTGCTTATTAATATGTGTATGGAAGTTTCTCTGTTTGTAAACTTTCAATTTTCTGAACTTTCATAGACAGAATGAAAGCTAGGCTTCAGAGCAAAAAGCACAGCAACTCTGCCAAAAATAGATGGTATTAGCAATCATGTACAGTCATTTTAATTTCTGCCATCTTGTTCTTTATTCTGGAAAAATATGTTGCACTTGTGGTTGATTTTGAAATGTTAAACATTATTAACTTCATCATGTTCAGTAACTGCAAAAGCAGTAAAAGTGTTCTAAGAATTGAGAAGAGAGCTAGAATCCCCTCCTGAATCAGATGTGGAGATAGCAGGTACCTGGGAAAGGTAAGACAATGGATGCTGCCTGTGCAGACGGATGCTTTTGTGATACGTACCTGTGCAGTCAGCAAGTCAGCAAAAGGCAAGGACAACAGGAAACCGCAGCATGCGGCCAGAGAATTGACACCAATCTGGGTCGCTAACTGGTCTGGTGTTAGTTCAGGGGAAGGCACAGAGCTTGTTCAAGAACTTGAAAGCTAAGAATGGTACAAATACTCCATCACAAGCCAAAAACAACTGAGGTTTTAGAAAACACAGCAAGAATGGCGAGGTTATGACCTGTGCAGAGACCATTTAAGGTTACCCTCCTCAGTGGATTTTCAATGTAGATACAACCAAATTCTATTATGGGGAAAAAAGGCCTCCCAAAACTTCTGTCAGCAAGGAGGTGAGCATATGCCTGGTTTCCCTTGATGGACCAACTCACACTCCTTCTGACCTTCCAAAACCAAACCTTGTAAGTGGGGAACTTGTAAATGTTTTATAACAAAGCAAATCAACTTATAAGCATCTCGATGAAATTATGGGCTGAAGATCCTGATGATTTCATCAATCAGGGAATGATAAATAGAAAATAGAAATACCATTACTACCATTTTAAGCTATATATATACATATATATATTATTTTATGCGTTTTGCCATCCCTGTCTTATTTTAATACCATAAATAGATGGGCTTAAAATCCTGGCTTTAGTTCTGCTACTTTTCCCATTAGTTTTTTTTTTGTTTTGTTTTTTTTTTAAGATTTTATTTATTTATTCATTTATCCCCCCCTTGCTGCTTGTGCTCGCTGGGTCAGCTAACCACGCTGTGCAGGCGGGCTTGCCTTCATCAGGAGGCCCCGGGAACCAAACCCGGGGCCTCCCATATGGTAAACAGGAGCCCTACTGATTGAGCCACAGCCGCTTCCTTTCCCATTAGGTTTTAATCATAAATTATCTTACTGTGGGGGGTTTTTACAATTTAGACCACTCAGTCAAGGAGAGGACACTAATCTTCATTCACAGACACTCTGCTTCTGGAGCGCTCCTTAAAACTACAAATCTAGTGAATCAGGGCAATGACAAAGGAGCTGAAGAATCCAGCTCTTGCTAGAAAGGTAAGGGCAGGCAAAGCCCTCCCTCCCCTAACTCAGCTGCACACCCCACCCAGATAGATTACCCCCTCAACCTTTAAATCCAATTGGATTGTGAGCTCAGAACTCAACCAATAACAAATGTGGACTATCCCTGAAACTTCATAAATAAAATCAGTTGGATCATTCATTCAGCAAGCATTTACTGAGTAGGCAGTACATTTCTACAGCACCTTTTATTTCACAATCCCAAAAAGCTTTCAAAGTTGTCCCAACACAAAAGAATCAATGACTGAACCTTATATATGTACAGCACTCAACAATTCAAAATCCTGCTTCTGCTATTATAAAGTTAGCTGTTTGTGCAAATAAAAACTAAAAGGACTGAGACTGCCATTCAATCATTAACTAAAATCCAATTTCATAATTCAACCCAAAATATACCCAATGGAAAGCAGTCTCAAAAATTACAAGCCAAGGGAGTTTTTGCTTGGTGAGTATAGTGTGTTTATAAATAAAAGTTAATTTTAAAAAGATTACAAGCCAAAATATGCAACAATTCTAACATTTCATTAGGCAAAGGAATGAATATAGTTACAGCTTCTCACTTCCAAATCCCAATAGTATGTTAACAGGTAATAAGTCAAATTTATCAAAATTCCCACTCAATGGTTACATTTAATTTGTGCCAAGAGCAACTTCTAAAAATGGATTAAATATCTAACATGCTCTGGAGTTGATGTAGCTCAAGTGGCTGAGCATCTGCTTCCCAAGTATGAGATCCCGGGTTCGATCCCCTGTACCTCCTAAAAACAAGCACACACAAAAAAACAGCTCTCATTGGGAAACAAACAAACAAATGAAAAAACCAACTCTTATTGGAGTGGATATAGCTCAATGAGTGAGCGCCTGGGTTCAATCCTCGGTACCTCCTTTTAAAAAAACAAACAAACAAACAAAAACTTAACATGCTCAAAATAATTTATTTACCTGAGTTTTCATTATTTTAAAGGTTTTTCCAGAAAACTGATCCCTAAACATAGATGCTGAAAGAATGTGTTTTCCAAATCAAACCTTTGAAACTACAGATTATGAGACCGTCAGGAATGGGAGAGAATTTAAAGACAGTGGTTAAGACCAGGGATGGGGGCGGATGTGGCTCAAATGGTTGGGCATCCGTCTGCCATATGGAGGGACCTGGGTTCGATCCCCGGGACCTCCCGGTAAAATAAAAATATATATTAAAAAAAAAAAAAGGGAAGCGGCTGTGGCTCAATCAGTGGGGCTCCCGTTTACCATGTGGGAGGCCCCAGGTTCGGTTCCCGGGGCCTCCTGGTGAGGGCAGGCCCGCCCGCACGGCGTGGTTGGCTGACCCAGCGAGCACAGACGGCAGGGGGGGGATAGATGAATAACTAAATAAAATCTTTTAAAAAAAGACCAGGGATACAGGATGAAGCCAGAATTTCTGGACTGGAATCCTGGCTCTGCCACATACAACTGTGTGACCTTGGTACCTCAGTCCCTCCGTCTGCAACATGGGAATAAAAATACCTACTCTATGTGGTGGTTGTGAGGATTAAATCTAGGTATATAAGCTGTACATGTCAAAGGGTTAGCAGCAAGCAGCATTATGTATTTGCTTATTATCATGTAACTAGTTCATCCAAATCATCTATGCAAATGCCATTTCCTATGCAAAGCTTTCCTTCATTGCTGTAGTAGGACTCAATGCTTCCCTCCTTGGTTTCCTCATAAAGTGCATTTTGTATTATGGTTATTTGGGTACATTTCCCTGCCATTTAGAGTACTGCTCATTGAGAACAAAGACCACAGTTCATTTGAGTCTTCTGGACAGTGAATGTTATTCCTTGTTGCCCTTCCTCTTCCTCACGCTAAGGATTCTGAACGATAATACCCTGTCAGCAAACCTTTACCTGGAGCAAGTTTATGTAACTAGTGCACTTAAGTACTGATCATTCTTTGGTAAAAATTCTCTAAGACTTAAACAAAAATTGAGGGAAGACAGGGAGAACACAGTATCTTTTAACTACTAGACAAGTATAGTGTTTTTAATAAATTAACGTTTTAAATCGCTTATGCCTTATGAACTTGCTCTGATTATCTCATTCAGAAAGTTCGTGGTGCTTTTAAAATAATAAAAAAAAGGCAGTAGCATAATTTCTGCATATGTCAAGCCTAACCTAAGCATAACCTACCCATCTGCTGATTTTAATGTAATCCTAGGGATGGTGATGACAATATGCTTGCTTGATTCACCCTACATTATTTATGTAAAATAAAATCATTTTAACATTACACTGAGATACAAACCTCTCTAGCTTTGATTTGTGTCCTCTTTCCTTCTTCAAAAAGTGCCACCAAAAAAGAAAAGAAAAGAAAAGCCCCTAGCATATTCAAGATCATTGGGAAAGCACTTTCTAGAGTTTGTTATCCAACCTCATTAATACAATGGTGTTACCTTGAGAGAATAGAATTTTTCTGAAAATAAATATATGAATTCAGCCAACTGCTTTAATTGTCATCATCTTCCAGAAAGTACAATTTGTCCTGTTCTTATAGTATGTTCCCCTTTGGAATTAAATTTTTAGCATAAAATCTGAGGACACCTATTTATTTGCACAAATATTCCTAGTCCCTATTTCTGGGTTTTGACTTATTTTTAAGCAAACTCTGCAAAACAAAAGGCTAGAGAAGAACTGCACCCGCTTTCTGTGGTTCTTCCAAGTCTAATCTTTCCACCCCCCAGGAGCAGGGCTTTTCAGCAGCGTACCCAAACTACACCTAACTCTCTTTCTCATTCTGAACGTATCTCAACCGACCGAGCAGCATTATCAGCCATCTGAAGAAGAAAAACACAAAGCTAAGTCAGGTCAAACTAACATTTTTGGTCCCCTGTACCACTCTGGGAATGAGGATTTTTCTAATGAAAGTACTTGGATGAACCCATGCACTGGAACGCGCATCCTTATTACATTTTGGACTAATCCCTCTCCTCGCAAATAGTCAGAGGCGGTTAGTTCACACACAATGGCCCTTAGCCTCGGGGGAGAGAGAGGGCATCGACCTAACTGTGGTACATGTCCTCTGGCGTGCGGAGAAAGGCCAAACACACCACGAACAGCACCCTACAGGTCTCCAGGGGCTCACACACCTACCCGCTGAAACAAAGAACTTCCCAAAACCTGCGCTGGGTTTTGGGCCCGCGCTGGGGGAGACCCTGCCGGCTGAGCGCCCCCCGCCAGCAAGGCCCGGGCCCGCCCTCCTCGCCAGCACCTCAGCCGGACAGCTCCGGAGGCGCGCCGCGGGCTCCCCTGCCTGGCGCGGCTCCTGACGGCGCCCACAGACCACCCCGAGCCGACCCGCGGCGCGGGGGCAGCGGCGACCCGGAGGCCCCGGGGCTGGAAAATAAAGTTTGCTCCTCTGCCGTCGACCCGGCAACTTTCCGGAGGCGACCCGGCCCGTGCCCCGAAGGCCGCCACCCCGCCGGGCGCCCGCGGGCCCGAGGGCCAGGAGCACGGGGGGCGACGCTGCGGCCCGGGCGCTGCTCGCGGAGCTGGGCCCTCGGGCGCCGGCCCCAGGCGCACAGCCCGGGTCGGGGCAGCCTCGCCCGGCGGCGACGCGGGCGCGGGGTCCCGGGAGCGACTCCGCGGCGCTGCTGCTGCTGCCTGGGGGCTTCGGACGGGGAGAGGGCCGGGGAGGGCGAGGCAACTCCCGGGCAGACGGCGCCGGGATCACCCGGGAAGCCAGAGGCCAAGGCCGCCGCCGGAGCGTCACCGAATGGAGACGGCCAGCCCGCAGCGGCTCGGCGCCCGCGGGGCCACCCCTGCCCCGGCCGGCCCTGCCCGCAGCGGCGAGCCCGGCCCCGCGCCGCCGACTCACCTGCTGGTCGCGCCCGCGGCCGGCCCAGCCTCGCCCGGACCGCAGCCCGCGGGACCCCGTCCACGCCCGGCGCCAGCACCGCCCTCGCCCCGCCCCCGGGAGGCGGGGCCCGCGGCCGCGCCGGAATCTCGGGCGGCCTCTGTGAGCTCTCGCGAGCCCTGCCTCCCCGGCTTCCTGCTGGCTGGGCCGGTCCCTCTCGGCTCTGACGTCATACGCACCGCGGCCGGAAGCGGCCTTCTGTCGTCAGAGCAGTCCCCTGCCGTGAAGTCCTGACTGGCCCTGGAGGCGGGGGTGCTGGTCACCCCCGAGCCCGCTCCCCCGTCCCCACCTCAGTACCCACTTCCACGTTCAGGGCTGCGTCCGGACTCTGGAGACTGAACAGTGTGTCACACGTCCTAAGTGTTGTCAGAGTTTCTCTCAGTACTTAACAACACAATACAAAAAAATGTAAGAAATGGAAAGGGGTTCAGAGACCATCTCCCACGAATCCACACACTGAGCAGATTAGGAAACTATGGCCAGCAAGGATGGGCTGCCAAGTTGCTTAGTAGCTGAACAGGGACTAGAAGTCACCCAGATTTCTTGATTCTTCCTTTTCATCAGGACTCTAGATTCTAGAGGCTTCGAGAGGAACTCGGGTTTGGAAAAGACACTAAAAAAAAAAAAAAAAAAACCAACTTGGCAGCATACATGAAAGACTTGCTTAGGTTATCTTGGAAAACGTAAAAGGATTGACAATACTGAACTGCTTTAACGATAGGATTGGAGAACTGAAGAAAAATGCCTCCTGTAGGACCACTTAAAAGGGATGGGTTTGGGGAAGACAATGCAATTTGTGTTTGAGGACAAAGTTGGCCTTTGGATAAGCCAAATAAAGGAGTCACTCCCAATTACTGTTGACAAATTTATCCTCCATCTAAATATTACACAGGTTTTATAGAAGACCCTAAGCTTTTAGACTACTAAGCATTTCACAATATATGAAGATGGCACTGTGCTTGCAGGAAATATCATTCAGAGATGCCGAGCATCACCTTTAGATTAGCCAAGAACAGGTGACACATAAACAAAAGACTTAGGGAAGAATCACGGCATCATTTCTCTTTTCTGTGCTTTTTCATTTATAGCTTGGTGGTAGAAAAAAGCACTAGTCTTTTAGTCAATTAGTGAATTCTTGAGGAAATAAACTCCCTTATATGGTCATTTTGAGGCTTAAATGACAGTTGCCATATATAAGCATAAGGAGGCTGAATTGTGATCCAACATGCTTGCGTGACAGGGGCCTATATACCTCTCTCCCACGACACTTACACATAGCAATTCAAGTGAGTAGCTTTGAGAAGAGTTTCTTGAGTATTCTATAGCAAAGTTGTTTTCAAATGTGCCATCCTTTTTCATGTCACTAGAGTAATATGGAGTAGTCTACAGTATCCGACTATGATAATAAATATTAAGTTAAAGCCTTGGCTTCCAGTTTCTAAATTGTGGCTTCTAAACAAATTCTCCCAGGAGGTGCCTGAACGGAATCAAATTAGAGCCACACCCTTTTGGTTTGGTGAACTCTATGGACCCCTTTTTAGAATAGTGTTCCTAAATGCATAAAATAAAATACCTAAGACTACAGAATAAATTGATCATATTCATACACGGTTATCAAAACACTAAAAAGTAAATCTTCGACTAGTTTCCATGGCAGGCAACTTCTAGGATGGCTGCCAATGATCACTACCTACTGGTATTCACGCCCTGTGCAATCCTCTTCCCTAAGTATGAGCTGAAGCTAGTGAGTTGCTCCAACAAGTAGAATGCAGCAAAAGTGATGGAATGTCACGTCCATGATTAGGTTACAAAAAGACTGGCTGCCTTGCTCACCCTCCCTGCTGTCTTCACTTGATCGCTCTGATGGAGGCCAGCTGCCTTGATGTGACCTTCCTCATGGAGAAGCCTACATGGAAAGGAACTGAGGAGGTCTCCAGTCAACAGCCACTGAGGAACTGAGGCCCTCAGTCCAACAACCCCTGAGAAAATGAATCCTGCCAGCAGCCACATGAGTGAGCTTGGAAGCAGAGTCTCTCAGCTGAGCTTTGAATATAGCCCCACGGACCCCTGGATTCCAGCCTTGTGAAAGACCCTGAGCCAGCAGACCAGCCAAGCTATGCCTGGAGTCCCGACAAAAGAAACTGTGCAATAATAAATGTTTGCTGTTTGAAGCCACTAACTTTGGAACAATTTGTTACACAGCTATAAATAATTAATACATGTATAGACTGACTTCCTTATTAATGCATTAAATAACAAAATCAAGACCTAAAGTAACATTGTAGTAGTGGTGCACATAAACAATAATGTGAGGTATCTGCAACAACTTAAATGTGGCAGAAGATATGTGATACCTATTACTGACAATGTCACAGGTCATGCTAATCCTGCCAGTGCAACTGTGATTTGTTGCATACATTCGTAATGGAAGGAAATGCTAATTATTAGTTAGCATTTAGTGAATAATATAAACTGTTGAAATAGAAATATACATGTTATATATGTTTTTCTTCATTGACGTTCGCAGATTCAGATTAAGATGCCTTGGCCAAAATAATAGATGAGGGCATTCCAAAACTCTTATCACCAATTTTCTCAGACATTAGACTTAAAGTTCAGGTAACAAACCCAGGGAACAGATACATACCATGGCCTTTACTAACTTATTTAGCTACAGCTAAATGTGAATTTTTATCCCCTTTCTAACACTTATTGCTTCTTATCCAAGCCTGTGCTAAGTGGAGGTAGACAAGGTAAAATCGTAGTCCAGAGAAAGCAGGAAAAATCTTTGTGCAAACCTTTTCGACATTCAGAAATCATCTGAGTTTTGTTTTTAGCTTGTGAAATTTTAAACTATTTGCCCATTGGGACCCTTCAGTATATTACTTTCACTCTCCTTGGCCTACCATGTGGTACATAACCAATAAATGCAAAGAGTTGGTTGTAATGATAAAAGAAGTACTATTAATAAAAGCCTTCCACAGAGTAAAGTTGCTTTCTATTTATGCAACTTTAGAACTGAGGGATATAGTCAAACCAGTATTTAGAGGATAATTTTTTGTTTTAGACACTTTTAACAGAAGACACAAAAATGTAAAAATAAACCAATAAACCAAGTCTTCAATTCATTAAACCATAAAAAGAAAACAAAATAAATCTAAAAGAAGTAGAAGGAAGTAAAGATTAGAGCAGAAAACATTCCTGGGGTCCATGAACCAAGTATTATAGTATCATAGACCAAATATATAATCATATATATATATATATATATATATATATATATACACACACACACACACATATATAAAACCTCTATTTTTCAAATGTATGCAAATTCTGTTCTGATTAGCACATTCAAATACATTTTTAAAAGATAAAAGTAGAAATTAATGCAACAACAACAAAAAAGACTGAGGTTGACCAGTACACCAAAAGGTGATTCTTTGAAAAGCCAAAGAAATTGGTACATTTTTGGCAAGACTAATCAAGGAAAAAAAGGAAAAAACACTAGCAATGATAATGGAGATATCATTACAGATGAGGAGGAGATTTTAAAAAGCATGAAAGATTATGATATGCGATGTTGTGGCCAACAGATTTAAAAGAAGGGGGAGAGAGAGAACAGGAGCTTTTTAGTTTTTCTGGAAGCCTGTCCTAATGGCAATCTATTGCTATTTTTCCTATGGGAAAATGGAAAGTTGCTCTACAAAGTATAACAAAGAACCACATGTGATCCGCATTCCAAGGAGCTGGTTCTGTTTTCAGCTCTATGATTTTGCACAAATCAGAGAAGCTCTCTGAACTCCTGTTTCCTCATCTATAAAATAAAAGAACATCACCATCATTAGTTGCTACAAAAATGAACTATGATTATGGATGGTGAAAGCACTTTGTGAATCACAAACCCCGTTGCTGTCATGGAAAGAATACCGACTCGAAGATAGAAGCACCTCAGTTTGGAGAAAGCTACCTCTTAGGATCACTGTGTTTAGTAAGTGAAATTAAATGAAATAATTTAAGTTCAACATCTAGTACAATAACCAGTACCTACTCATGCTCAGTTCAAGGTAGCTATTATTAGTACCATTAATCATAATAATTAGTCATATAACAAAAACACATGTTTCAGAATGGAATCCCTTTTTCTTTTCTCAGCCATAAATTAAATTGATCCTCTACAATCGAGGAACTTTGGGACGATATTTACATCTACCAAGAGAGAAAATCCCTGATCAGAATGTCTCTTGCTTTGATTTTCATTTACTGTCTGAGTGGGACTGTAACCACTTACTCAAAATAAAAGTTCTGAAGACAGAGAGTTGGACTAGAGGCAGCAGTAATTTCTTTCTCATGAGAAAGGGCACACACCCAGGCTAATCTATTAATTTTAATGAATCCCTGATGTTAACAGAGACACAGACAGTTGATTTTCCATCTGTGAAATAGAAAATCTAGTGTATAGGTAGGAGTAAGCTAAGTGAAGCCACAATAACAGACAATCACAGAATTTTGGTGGCTAAAACAGCAAATATTTATTTATTATGTTCCATGGCATTCACAGTGCAGCAGGAAGGTTTTGCTCATCCCAGAAGGAAAAGACAAGATTGGAGGGTCTCAAGTTGAGACTTCGCTCACAGCTCATTAGCCAAAAGTAGTCACATGGCCCCATACAAGTATAAGGGAGCCAGGTAGTACAATCTTTTGACATTTCATTAAAGGGGGAAAACCAGAAATATTACACAATGGTACTAATGACAGGTAAAAGGGAGCCAGGTAGTACAATCTTTTGACAGTTCAGTGAAGGGAGAAAACCAGAAATATTAGACAATAGTACACATATTGTATATGTGAAAAACACTGGGAAAATGCTAGATATTATGATTCTCTTTCTCCACCTCTTAGATAAAGAAAAACTGGCAGTAAAGCTCTTTACAAAAGCAAAATGCAAGACTATAATATTTTGCAATAACATGCTATATTAGATATTATTTCAAAATTTTAAAGCTCAAATTAAAAAAGAAAAAAAAAATTCTGTTTGGTTTGGTGCCTTCTGACTCCAAAAAATGATCCTCGCTGATATTAGAAATCGACTGATAACATTAGAGTTAGAAATGTAAAAGACTTTTCCTTTTAAAACAGCAAACTGTTTTTTCTCAAATCCCACTGTCTTTCTTATTCCTAATTTCAGAATTGATTCCAAAATTTCATTTTCTCAAGTAAAAAGAACAAAATTCCCCCAAAAGACAGATTTTAATCATAATAATGGAATTCAACTTATAAAGAACCCATTCATGTTTTAAGGTGGGGCAGCCCAAGAAAAGCTAAAATAATTTGAATAAATTCCAGGAAATTATTATAGTCATTTTGTTGTTTTAGAGTTATCTAGTTATATCCTTTGATTCTAGCATTTTAAACTATTGTATCTTTAAAAAGCTATTACTTTCTTGATTTGTGAAAGGAATTTTAATGATATTAACCCTATTTTTAAGTAGACGTCATGTGTATATATAGTTTGGTTTTGGGATCTGCACTAGAGTTCTTATACTTTAGTTGGTTCTTTCTCTTCAATTTATTTGCTCATTTAATATATGTGAGAAAAGTTGATTTCTTTATAATTATTACTTCAAAGTAATACTTTGCTTCATAATTAATGCTTCAAAGGTTACTTGAATTGTTAGAATTAGCTCTTTAAAGAAGTTGTCAGGACTCAGAAAATCTATAATTTCAGGACCTACCCCCTCAGCTACCTGCTTTCCCGGTTTATTGTTTTTATTTTTATTTCTCTGATGTTGGAATTCTGGGCAGGAGGAATGGGTGTGATGGAGAACGTCTGAAACTTGTTCCCTGTGGTGACCTGCATGCTAGCAGAAGTGCCTGCTGTGGTCTGAGCCTAGAGGGAAAGTCTAGGATCAAATAGGTTTCTTTCTCAGGGTTTGGAATAAACGGCCCCGAGGTAGGTGGAGGACAGAGCAGAGCACGTGGGCCAGCAGGCAGAGAGTCCCTCCTGAGTCATGCTGTCTAATGGAGGGAGGTCCACCCGTGGCATTCTCATTTGGACTACAAGGGCTAAATCTTTACTTTGGTGGTCTTGGGCAAATTTCATAAACTCTTTGAACCTCAATTTCCTCATCTGTAATGGGGATAATTTAGGAGGTCCTCATTATCAGAGGATAATTGTTAACAGAAAAAAAAATTATTATTGGAAAGAGGGCCAGTATTTTATGGCAAATATGAAAAAATAGGGTTTGGGGAGACCATCTTGAAAAATAAAACTTAAAATTATGAAAATAACTTTGTTTTTAAAATGTAGGTTACAGTTGCAACCATGCAGCGCTTACAATAAACACAGGCTGAAAAACACTAGGGATTTTTAAAGCATAATTTTTCTGACACAATTGTATGATATTATACATTGGCATCCCTCAGTTCCCATTTGACTTTACATTACGCTCACATCAAGGGTTGCTCTTGTAAAAATATTTCAGTTTCATGAGAGCTTTTAATGTTTATGTTTTTCTATTTTATTTTATTTTTTTTTTGTTTGTTTTTTGTTTTTCTATTTTAAACCATTGTTTTCAACAATTCCCACTATGTTAAAACAGTTTAAGGTGCACTTCCTTCTCAGCTAATCCTTTCTCACTAGACAATGTCAACTTCAGGGCAAAATCCTAGATATGGATCAAAGGGAATGCACATTTTATGTTTCCAAACCTATTGCCAAACTGCCATCCAAAAGCTCCACTAATTTCCACTGCTACCAGCAAGCAATACAAGGGAATGCCCGTTTCTCCATATGCTTGCTCGCACCAGGGTTTTTTTGTGTTTTTTTTAAAGATTTATTTATTTTTATTTTATTTTTATTTTTTTAAGATTTTTTATTTATTTTATCCATTTTAAATCCCCCCTTCCCCATTTGCTGTTTTGTGTCCATTGGCTGGGCAATTCTCCGTGTCTGTTTCCTGCCATCTCTTCTCATCCTCCTCCTCCAGTCTTCACCAGGATTCGATCCTGGAGACCTCCGATGTAGGAGAGAGGTGTTCTGCTGCCTGTGCCACCTCAGTTCCTGGCTTCTGGAGCTTTCGGAGCATCTCGTCTTGTCTCTCCCCTGTTACGTCATCATCTTGCTGCATGGCTCCCGGGGCCTGGCGGCTCACCGGCACACAGAGCCTGGCAGCCCAGGTGCCTTCTATATATATATATATTTTTTATTTTACCGGGAGGTCCAGGGGATCGAACCCAGGTCCCTCCATATGGCAGATGGACGTCCAACCATTTGAGCCACATCCGCCCCTAAAGATTTTTATTTATTTATTTATCCCTGCCCCCTTGCTGCTTGTGCTCATTGTGTGCATTTGCTGTGCATTTTTCTGTGTCTGCTTGTCTCCCTTTGTTGGGTCAGCTTGCTCACCGTGCCAGGTGGGCCGGCTCGCCTTCACCAGGAGGCCCTGGGAATCGAACCCGGGGCCTCCCATATGGTAAACAGGAGCCCCACCACCTGAGCCACAGCCGCTTCCCATCGCACCAGGTTTTTTTTTTTTTTTTTTTAAGATTTATTATTTTATTTATCCTGCCCCCCACCCCCACCCCACTTATGCTTGCTCTCTGCTTTCTGTGTCCGTGCACTGCACGTTCTCTGTGTCTGCTTGTCTTCTCTTCAGGAGGCACCAGGAACCAATTCTGGGATCTTTGGACGTGGGAGAGAGGCACTTAATCGCTTGAGCCACCTCAGCTCCCTGGTTTGTTGTGTCTCTCATTGTCTTTTTCCTCTGCCTCTTTTTCCTTGTGCCAGCTCTCCGTGGGCCAGCTTGCCTTCACTAGGAGGCCCCAGGAATTGAACCTGAGACCTATCATATGGTAGATGGGAGCCCAATCGCTTGAGCCACACCTGCTTCCCTGTATTTTTTTTTTTACCGGGAGGTCCCAGAGATCGAACCCGGGTCCCTCCATATGGGAGACGGACGCCCAACCAGTTGAGCCACATCCGACCCCTTCCCTGTATTTTTAATCTTGCAAAAGAGAGAGATTAAGACCTCCACATGAAAGTTTGGGACAGACCCTAGTGTTAAGCAGAAAGGGATGTTTGTGTGGAAGCTCATTTTGTAATAGGTAACTTGGTTAGCAACTGTTTTCATGTTTTGAAAACGTTAGCTTCCATACACAATCTTCTATCAGTGGTGTCTAAGCTAATGAATACCTGGACAAAAAAGACTCTATCTTTCTACCTGCTAGAGGTGTTGTGAGATCTAAATGAAATAGATATATAAAATGATCACCACTTCACAGGCCTGCAGTCTAAGTTCCTCTTTTTCCTTTCAGCTCTCAGGCTAAGGTTGGGGAAGTATGTCACAAAACCCATGACTGGTTTCAACATAGAGAATTCTAGTAAGTTCTAGAGTAGGCAAGATCATTACGCTTGTTGGTGGTTGCTGTATTGATCATTTTCTTCTTGCTGGGTGATTTAATAAATACAGAGATGGGGATGGAGGGTGAGGCGTTATTGGGTCTGGCTCTCACTCGGCTCCACTGCCCACACTCCGCAGGAGCCAGGCTGTTGTTTTCAGACAGTTTGCCTCACCCATTCTAGAGGATTTGGTTTCCTAAAGGGAAGTAGCGCAGAGCTTTCAGAGAATTGCTTTGTTTTTTTTCTGATTAGACCATACAGGGCTTTGTGGACAAGGTAAAGGGATTTATCTTCTTTTAAAATCAATTGGAAGCAATTGAAGGGTTTTAGGCAGAGGGAGTTATGGTTAAATTTACATTAAATTTTTTTTTTTCTGACAATACTATGGAAAACTGGTAGGAGGGGAACCAGAGACTATATCAGTGGACCATTAGGAGGCTGAGTTTTATATTTACATTATTAAGTATTAAGTTGTACATTGTAAACTGCCTGGGTCAAGAGTAATTTGGGGGAAATGGATGTGGTTCAAGTGATTGAGCTCCCGTCTACCATATAGGAGGTCCAGGGTTCGATTCCTGGGGCCTCCTGGTGAAAGGCAAGCTGGCCTGCATGGCGAGCTGGCCCATGCGGCATCTGGCCCACGCAGGAGAGCTGGCCTGCATGGAGTGCTGGCCTGCACAGAGAGCTAGCGCAGCAAGATGATGCAACAAAAAGGGTCACGGAGGAGAGACAATAAGAAATGCAACAGACCAGGGAGCTGTGGTGGCACAAGAGATTGAGCGCTTCTCTCCTACTCCGGAAGGTCCCAGGATTGGTTCCTGGTGCCGCCTAAAAAGAAGACAAGCAGACACAGTAGAACACACAGAGAGGAGACAATGAGCACAAAACAACGAGGGGTGGGGGGAGAAATAAGTAAAATAATTGAAAAAAAAAAAGTGATTTGGTAAGCAGAAGTGAATATCTGGTCTATTATAGGTGTGTACCACTGGGCTTAATGGTGCAAAGGTTATCAAATCATGATAAATTGGATAAATTAAAATCAGATACATCATGTTACTCATCAAGTAAATTTCTGATTTGACTCCCCATGTAGATTTTCTGACGGGGTAAGAGTGTGTCAATTAGCTAATAGAAGCTTTTGGTTTGCTTGACAGTTACATTTCTCCTTGTAAATTATATAACTTGCTCTTTTCTGAATTGGATTACTGTTACCCTGTAAAAGTTTTTCTGAGTCTGAACACGTCTGGCAAAGTTAAGGACATGCAGGGAAGCAGATGTGGCTCAAGCGATTGGGTTCACAGTGGGAGGTCCTGGGTTCGTTTCCTGGGGCCTCCTGGTGAAGGTGAGCTGGCCCGTGTGGCGAGCTGGCCCACACAGAAAGCTGGCACAAGAAAAGAGACAAAGAGGTGAGACAATGAGAGACACAACAAACCAGGGAGCTGAGGTGGCTCAAGCGATTAAGCGCCTCTCTCCCACATGGGAGGCCCCAGGATGGGTTCCTGGTGCCCCCTAAAGAGAAGACGAGAAGAGAAGCAGACACAGAGAGCAGACAGCGAGTGCAAAACAACAAGAGAGGGGGGGATAAATAAATAAAAATAAATCTTATTAATAAATAAATAAATAAATAAAACATATATAAAAAAAAGTTAAGGACATGCCAGACTAAGGATCCAGTTCTGACCATCCTCAGCAGTCTAGACAGCTTCTTGCTAACATCGTTGTATTGTTGCTCTAGGACTACAACAGTTCCTGTGGTAGAATCGTGATGGGGTAAAATTCTTAAACAGGATTAAAAATAATATGAATAATAATTTAATTTGATCATTTTAACAAGTTTATAAATTAATGCTAGAAATGCTTATTAAAAGACCCACTCACATATACTAAATGGCCCAGTCGTAGGTAAGGCTTCCTGGGGTGAAAACCCTGAAACTCCCAGATTAACGTGCAGGAGATTTATTGGGGAGCCTCCCTGGAGCAACAGTGGCAGGAGAGAGAGGGCAGCAGGAACAGGCAGAGGGAGAAGGTGAAGTGTAATACAGTCGCAGTGGAGGTCTCAGTCTAACCGCGGGGGATTCCGGAGCTGGGGTGGCCCTCAGAGTTGTCCCAGATGAGGCAAGAAGACAAAGGGGGCCAGGCATGGATCCCCAACATCAACCAGTGGCTGGATGTGGGAGAGAGAGCCCACTTGGCTGAGGGCCGGACTGGAGGTCATGGGCTGTGGGAAGCTGGTTCCTGCTCTGCAGCGGTGGCTGCCTCAGCCCTATAGGGCAGAGCTGGGCCGAGCCCGTCCTCTGTGCTAGGTCTGCCCTGGGGCGTGCCCCAGGAGAACAGTCTTTACTGCGCCCCTCAACAGCAGACACATCACCTCCACATTGCCCTGCTTACTCTCTTGAAGGAGCAGCTGACAAACACAAAGTGACCTGTACTCTTAAAATGTAAGTGTCATGAAAACAAAGACAGGTTGAGAAACTGTTCCGGATTTAAAAAGACTAAAGAGATATGACAACTAAATGCAACGTAGGAACTGTTGTAGTCCTTGACCAGAATTTTATTTGCTATATAGGACATTACTGGGATAATGAGCAAAATATGATTAAAATCTGTAAATTAGGTGGTGTTAAAGTTAGCTTTCTGATTTCGACAATTGTTCTATGGTTTACGTAAGAGAATGTCCTTGTTCTTAGGAAAAATACATAGGAATATTTAGGGACAAAGAGGTAAAAGGTTCCATTTGAACAGGACCATTTATTTTAACCTAAAATATTCCCAATTTTGCTCTAGGAAAAACTACAGTATCTATTAATGACATTTTTAGTAACTAGAACTAACTACTTCTCATAGAAATGTGTATTTACCCAGAATGCATACATGCAGAATAGATCCTATTTTCTAAAAAAGGCCATTTCCTTTATTGCTTTTTACAACAGTCAGGTGGCTCAGTTTATTTTAATCTCGTGCAACTACCTTCTTCCTGCCTATGCATCTTGTTCTTGAGGTCAAAAGGCCCTGTCTCCCTTTGATATTTTTCAAAAGAACAATTTGTGTGAACTAGTCTCATATTATATAAATATTTTTGGTGAAACTTCATGGAGATTACAGCGTCTAAATGATGGTAAAATAATCCTTCTGTATTCAAACAGTGAAGGGCTTCGACTGCTGCTGGGCCCTGTAAATAAAATAAGAACCATATTGTTATAAAGCTGTACAGTCACTTAGTACTTTCATTGAAGGATCCCAAAGCAATTGACAACATTAAGCAACTCAACATGTCTGTGAGCTCATCATATATTCTGCTCATTTTTTAAATGATTCAACCAAAAGAAAAAAGACTATATAATTTGCATGTATTTAAGTTTTATATGGACAACAAAGTTAGAAAACAATTTGAGTGTTCTACCACATAGGCCTAACCCCTTTTATTTACTTATTTTTATACCTCTAGTATGCACATGGTGACCAGCCCAGGAAGGTCTTGGTTCTAACAATAAGATCTTCATCCTGGGCACCCTTTAGACTCAGGCAAACCAGTATAGTTGGTTGTCCAAGTATAATTTCTGTTTTTATTTCAAGGAAAATGAATGAAAACTGAGTATAAAAGTCAAAAAGTTAAGCAAGAAATTATAAACAGGCCCTTTGGACCTGTGAACTTAAATTCTCACTTTGTTCTATAATAAGAGTGAGACTTGGGTCAACTTACATGGCCTCTCACATTCTCCACCTAATATTTTTTGAAGCAAGTATGTAAATAGTGATGCAAAACAGAATTACATGTTGTTCCCAGCCCCCTGGGCGCTCAGTGTTAAA
Organism: Tolypeutes matacus; assembly: GCA_026826555.1. Lineage (NCBI taxonomy): Eukaryota > Metazoa > Chordata > Mammalia > Cingulata > Chlamyphoridae > Tolypeutes > Tolypeutes matacus. The sequence continues at coordinate 4,264,575 of JAKSZT010054548.1, read as the reverse complement.
ATTCATAATACTGAGAAACTGATGTCCCTAAAGTTCTAAGGGGCTTCAAACTTCATAATAGGAAGGCTTATTGGGAAAAGTGTGTGATGTCAAAAAACACATTGCCAAAACTCTCAGAGATATTGTAAGGAATAATTAGCAGGCTTTGGCAAAATAGAAACGAGAATTATGATAATGAATGACTTCTACAGTAACATCGGCTCTTGACTTTAGCAACTAATAATGACGATACCACGATAAATTAGTGCTATTTGGATTGTCAAAGTATTCATATTTCATATATAAAGAAAGATGGCTAAAGGTGACTAAGATGAATGAAAAAGCCATTATGTATAGTCATGATTTAATTACTTTTAATTTATATATCATAACTGTTCCTTAAAAATGAAAACTCAATGGAACAAAAAAGAAATATAGCTTTACCTATTTAATAAAAAAAAAAATCCAGGAGGAGGGGGAGTTTGGTTTTGGAATATTACTGCGGAAACTAGCCTGGAAGTTGGTGTCGAACAATTCTGCCACCCACTGTACACTCAAGCAGCAACTCTCATCAAAAGGTGGAGCTCGTGGCCTTTTCTCTTAAATTTGAGATAGGCCTGTGACTTCTTTAACCAAAAGAATGCAGAGAAAGTGATTGTATTAGCCAGACAAAGGGGTGCAGATGCAAAGTACCAGAACTCTTTTGGCTTTTATAAAGGGTATTTATTTGGGGTGGAAGCTTACAGTTACCAGACCATAAAGTATAAGTTACTTCCCTCACCAAAGTCTGTTGCCATGTATTGGAGCAAGATGCTGCCCACGTCTGCAAGGGTTCACCCTTCCTCTTCCTCTTAAGGCTCCGTGGTCCCAGCTTCTTCCAATATCAGCTGTAGGCTGGGATGAGTCTCATCTCTCTCCCAGGGCTCGTTTCTCTCCAGGCTCAGCTGCTCTGTTCTCTCCACAAAGTCAGCTGTAGACTATCAGGTTCTCTCCTCCCAGGACCTCTGCTGTGTCTACGGGGCCATCTCTATTCCTCTGTATTCTTCTCCTGCATGTTTACTTCCCTGGGCTCCAGCATTAAAATTCCAACTCTCAGCTCTGCCCTATTGTTTTCTCTGTGAGTCCCTGCCCACCAAGGGGGCGGGGACTCAATGTCCTACTGACATGGCCCAATCAAAACCCTAATCATAATTTAATCATTCCCAGAGGAATAGAACAGTTTTACAAACATAATCCAATATCTGTTTTTGGAATTCATAAAAAATGCCAAACTGCTACAGTGATGTTCTGGGATTTCTGAAAGCAGGCATTAAGAAGGCCTGGCAGCTTCCTCTTCCTCCCTCTTTTAGCTCAAAGCCGTTATTCAAGAAATCCAGGATACCCTGAGATGCTCAGGGGAAAGGTCCTGGAGTATTAGTGATACATTGAAAAAGATCAAAGCACCAGACATTCAGCCTAGCTGCAGTCCTATCTGCCATCTGACTGCAACTACATGAGAGTCTGGTAGATCTACTGCCCAGCTGAGATGCCCAAGTCAATCCATGGAATAATGTGGTATAAGAAAGATGGTGGTTGTTTTAAGCCACTTAGTTTTGGAGTGTGTATTATGCAGTAAATCGTTGAAACAGTTGCTTCTGTGGTGAACATGGTCTATCCAAGTGAAAAGTGCAGTAGAAGGAAAAGGAAAAAAGCTAGGTTGCAAGCCTTGCACACATGCAGAGCAGCTGTGCTTATGGAGGAGTAGACCAGACAGGAGGAACGCCAGAGTTCTGTCTCAGGTGGCCACGTATAAGAAATGGACAGAAATCAGTGATTAGTGAAGGTCTGTAAATGGAACCATCACTCTCTGTTTACTTTCCTCTTCCACCCCTTTGGTAGAATGTCAGACAATCAGGCATTTACCTCCTATCCACCTCACCCCTTTGGTAGGGTTGACAGATAAAATACAAGATTGCTAGTTAAATTTGAATTTCAGATAAACAACAAATAATTTTTTAGTATAAGTTATCCCAAGTATTGCATGGGGCATGTTTTACTAAAAAAGTGTTTGTTATTAGTCTGAAATTCAAAATTAACTGGGTATCCTGTATTTTTATATGACTAAATCTGGCAACTCGATCCCTTGGCCACAAAACAGGAGAATTAGGACAACCAGCGTGGGTGTTGGACTTCTACAGTGTTGCCCTCTGCATTTGGGAGTTTGGAAGCCCACTGTGTAATGACTGGCTCTCATACACAGGCAAACTTTGTGTTGTCTCATTCTTAAATGTGAATGGATAACCAAGGAGTAAACACTAGGCATTTGATGAGAGCCTACAAAATTTAAAAAAAAAAAAAAAATCAATATAAAAAGGCAATAGATAATGAAGGAAATAGGATAGAAATAGCAAACAAACAATTTCAAATAAAATGCTTGGACCCTGAGATGACATTGTTTTCCTAAAACATATAGAAAAGGAAAAGTCAGAGAACAAACCTCAATTTGGTAATTTAAAAGCAAAAATGCCAAAAAAAAAAAAAAAAAAAAGATTGGAAGATGAAACGAGGAAATCTTGCTGCATATGGAACAAAAAGACTTTAAAGTGAAAAAATGGGAGGAAAAACTAAAAGATAAAGGATCAATCCAGAAAGTCTAAACTGGCAAAAGAACATTTCAGAAAGCAAGAATACAATAATAAGAACACAATAATAAAAGAAGAGCTAAAGGGAGAAATATGTCTTCAAATTGGAAAACCCCTTTGATTATAGAGCAGGATGAGTGAAAAAAAAAGAAAGAAAAAAACCTAGATACATCATTGAAAATATATGAAGATGAACTCCTTAAAGCTTCCAGAAGGAAAGTTCAAACATACTCACACACACACTTCCAAGTCACTATCAAAGGAATGATAGCCAGGTGGAGACTTCTTATCAGTGGTTATGCTGTCAAAATTCTGAGAGAAAATGAGTTTCAACCTAGAATTCTATACCCAACCTAACTATCCATTAGGTTGAAGGCAGAATACAGATATTTTCAAACATGTAAGGATTTGAAAATTTTACTTCCAATGCATCCTTTCTTAAGATGTTCTTGGAAGTTACTTGAGTATATTCTACAGCAAAATGGAGAAATGGAAAGACATGAGTCCAATCAAGGAAAGCAATGAAGGGAAGTACCAGGATGGCATCCTTAGCAGGCTTAAGAGGGCAACCCCTTCATTTATTTGGAAAATATTTATTGTGCACTTACCTGTGCTAAACACTCTTCTAGGTGCTGGGATACAGCAGTAAGCAAGAGAGACACCACAATTCTTGCCTTCTAAGAGATAGAAAATAAGTAAACAAATATGCATATACTAATCATAGGTAGTGATAAATGCTGTGATGGAAATGAAGCAGAGAAAGGAGAGGTGTGCTATTTCAGGTAGGTGGCCAAGGAAAGCCTGTCTGAGGGGTGACGCTTGAGCTGAAGCCTGAATGAAATAAGGAATTGGGCCATATGAAGCTCTGGGAGAAGAGTATTTCAGAAAGAAGAAATAGAAAGGGCAAGGGCCCAGAGCAGGGAACTGTGGATGGAATAGTGGGAGCGAAACAGAGTGGAAGGAGGTAACGCCAGAGAAGAGGGCAGGGCCTTATCTGTCCTGTGAACTGCGATAAGACGTGGCTGGAGGGTTTTGAGCCAGAGAATGAAGTGAGCAGGAGGATGGAGGGATGTGGGAAGAAGGATTTGATGGGCTCCATTGTGTGCTTGAAATGATGAAAACCATCAAGGATAAATGTAAAGAATGAAAGAAAGAAAGGCAGGCAATTTGAAACTTTAGGGGAAAAAATTGTACAAGGAAAGAAACGTACTTGTAGCACATTACTTGGCTCTGCATTGAAAAATATTTACTCAACACAATAATATAGACAATTTTAAAAACTCTCAACTTTTAGTCTACCTGACTGCTGAAATCACTTCGCCTTTTAAGGCCTTCAACTGATTGGATGAGACCATTGCTTAAGGCAATCGCCTCAGTTGAAGGTCGATGTAATCAGCCATAGATGCTATCAGCTCACTGATGATTTAAGTCCATGAACTGTCCTCACAGTACTAGTAGGCCAATGCTTGCTTGACCAAAGAACTGGGCACCATCACCTGGCCACGCTGACACATGAGCCTAACCATCACAGTGTCTTTAATTTTTTAAAGTCATGCACATATATTAATTTGACTTTAAAAACATTTTGACTTAATAAAAATAAAATAACTAACTATATAAATTGAGACTCACCAAATCTACTTCCATTTGTCTGGAGGAAGTTGAGATTTTCTTCTATGATCTAATAATAGGTCCAAGTGAAATACACTGAACTAAAGATTCATCCAAGATGGGATCTGAGGAGGTGTTAAAGAGGGTTAGCAGAATGGCATGTGGTTGTGAGTACTTCTCAAAGCAGACTGCGGGACTTGGAACCCAACCTTGGTAAAGTGACTTAACCTTTCTGTTCTTCAGTTCCCTCATCTGTAAAATGGGGCTAATAAAAACACCTACCTCATATGGTTGCTAGGAATTAATGCGCTAATATTTGTAACATAGACCAGTGCCTGCACACGGTCAGCATCAAATTGATGTTTCTTTAGATTATAGAGCTTGGTACGATCACAGGGCAACAAAAAAGTGTTCCATCCAAATTTCTCTCTCCTGCAGGTATGAAATTCTATCATTTGAGATTTGTCGATGGCTATACAATCCTTTAGAGTCCCCATGAAGAAGGGTTTTCTTGAGAGGAATGGCATCTTAAGTTCTCATTTGCTTCAAACTTGTTTGAATTAGTAAACCCTTTCCACCTGGATCCTTGTCTGCACGCCAAGGTAGTGGGGTTAGGCAGCTGAGACAGTGGAGGGGCCAGTGGAAAGCACCAAAAGGCGAGGAGAAGATAGTGCCAAAGGGAACTAACAGGGAAGACTCTAAGACAGACAACCTTAAAATACGGCCAAGAATTGTTCCTCTGTCAGCTGAGCCCTGAATCCCAGCAGAGTTGCGGACAACTCCTACTCTCTAGTTCTTCGGGCTTGCCCTAAAAAACGATGAAGATGGACAAGTCCATCCCAAAAAACAAGGAGTATGTACAACTGCAAGCAAAACAATTCCTTCCATCTGCCCCATAATATTGAAGTCCCCTCTTAGCCTGAGGCAGTCAGAGCAGACATCATCCCAAACCCCTCAATGAACAAAACTAAGGGGAGAGTGTAATGAGGGACCAAAGTAGATTTATTGTTATAGTAGTTTTTATTTTGCATTAATGGAAGACCCTGTAACATTGATATAAAGATGGTGGTTGCCAGGGGCTCGGGGGTGGGGGGGTGGAGCACAGGGCGTTTTCAGGGCAGTGGAATTGTTCTGGATGATACTGCAATGACGGACGCATGACACTATACATTTGTCAAAGCCTATAAAACTGTGCAGCACAAAGTGTAAACCACATTGTAGACTATAGTCCATGGTGAGTAGCAACACTGCAATATTGGCCCGTCAGTTGTAACACAGGTAGCACACTAATGTAAGATGTTAGAGGGGAAACGATTATTGTGGGTGTGCGGGGTTATATGGGAATTCCCTATACTTTTGGTGTAATTTTTCTGTAAATCTAAAACCTGTCTAAAAATAAAGTTTATTATTACTACATATGTGTATATATGGCCAAGCATCAGAGTTTAGCCAATAGTCTTGGCTTTTGGCCAGCCAGATCCCTGTCTCCCTCACAGGGACACGTTTAAACCAGGATGGACCAGGAAGGGGTTCCTGGCTGGACTCTAAAAACCAGGCTGTTTCTGGAGCTGCTGTGGAGTCAAACCCAACCCCAGGGACCACTTTCTTCACATTTCTTTTTCCCAGGCTCGCAGGTCCCTGCACTGGGCTGGGTCCTAAAGGGGGATCCCCCAGCCTCGAGGCTCAGGAGGAGCTGTTTGTTCCAGCAAGTCCCCCCGCCGCTGGGAGTGCTGGCTCAGGGTGCTGGGTGCCTGAGTGCCTCTACTTCCCCAAGAAGCAGTGTCTGCATCAGAGTGGAAGGAGCATGCCCCATTTCAGGATGAGAACTTCTGATCCTTGAACAGTCTGCTTTGGGAGTCGATGAAGCCTGAAATAGCGAGCTTTTCCAGGCTTTTTGTTTCAGTTTGAGAGAAACATGACACAGGAGGAAACTGCTGCCTTAAACAGACAGCATCTGTGCCCGCGTTTAAAGCATAAATCACAAACTTCTACAGCCGGGAGGACTGTAGCTCCTCAGTCCCCGCCTCTGGTTACGGGAGGACTCTCAGACCCGAAGGAGCTAAGTAGTACCAACAACTTCACCCACTCGTCTGCTGGGCAGCTGAGAGGAAGGTCAGGTGCAGAGCCCTCCAGGTGGCGACTCAATTCCTCCTACGCCGTCTGTAACCCGGAAGGGGTGTGGGGAAGACTCCACGTAGCTTGGTGGGAAATACAGTCTTTTCTTTGCAGGATATAATTGTTACAGATACAAATGAAGAAGGTAACTTCCACAGCTGTAGAGTCCCACAGACGGAAAATGTCAGGCGTCGCCCAAGTGGCCTGTGCTGGGCGGAGGGAGGGGCGCAGCAGCGTCAGCTGTCTCCCCTGCAGCCTGGGGGGTGAGGGTGAAAGGCTCTGGCTGGGGAGCCGGCTGGGAGCCAGCACGGGCCACCCACGGCCTAGGCTGGGAGGTGTCGCCACCCTAAACGTGGCGCTGCTAAGGGACGAGCCCGGGGAGGACGGCGCAGGGCCTGCTTGCTGGACGGGGCGGCCGGCCGGGCCGGGAGGGGGCACCAGCCAAGCAGGGAGCACTCTGGCCGGGGGCGGTGTCGCTGAGACGAGCCTCTGTGCCCCGCGCTCCGGGCCACTCGGGGCCGCGGCACCGGCTCTCCTCGACTCCCGGGACACCTGTGACTTGCTTCAGTTGCCGCCACTGGAGCAGCCCCGGCAGGCCAAGGCGCCTGGAAGGCGGCCAGCAGAGGGCTTGCTGGTGTGACTGGGGGGCTCACTCCACCACTGCGCACACCCTCAGCCCCCAGCCCACCCCCAGGGCCTCCTTTGCCCAAAAAGCCGGGAGGTGCCTTGTCATCGGCGGGGCCCTGGCCGATGCCTCCCAAGCCCCCCGCCGCAGGGCCCTCGGTCTGCCCTTCCACGCTCCCTGGCTGCGCAATGGAGCCGGCCGGGGATTCTGGAAAGAGCCTCGCCAGCGCGGCCCCTCTCTCCTTCCAGTTCCCCCGACTCCTCGCTTCCCACCTCCTGCCGCCGGCCCTAGCAAGCAGCCTCGCAGAGCGGGCGCGGCTCGGCGGGTCAGGGCAGGGCGCCATCTACCGCTTCAGCCAAGAGCGCGCGTTTATCAACACTCCCTAACGCGCTTCACTGACTGAACCCCGGGAGGGAGGAAAAGAGCTTAGTGCCTCTGTCCCTAGGTTTCTGAGGCCCTTTTCCCTCTTCAGCTTTGCTCATTTGTCACTTCATGAACGAGAAAACATTTTGAGTGGTGTACGAAGGGGCGAGTGGAAAAACAAATTCGCCCCCAGGCCGCGCTGGCTGCTTTGAGACTTGCTGCTGTCAGCCTCTCCGCCTCGACGGGCCACTCCTAACAGAGACGGTGCTGTCCCGGCCTCCCGGGCGGCGTCCACCCGTCAGGCTGCAACTGACTTCCCACAGCTCCCCGGGGAGTTGACAGAAAACCCAGGCTGATGGCACTGCTTCCCACTTTGTTCCAGTGACGTGGGGGGGGAGCTCTGCTTTTGCCAGTGACATTTTAACACTTTTAAAAATCACTTGTCCCCTCTCGCCCTCTCGCCCACCTTGTCACTGTCCCCTGCCCTGCCTCTTTCATCTGACTCGGAAAACTCTGGGTGGTCCCACCTAGTCCAGGCACAGGCTTCTTTTAGAAATATCCTGCCTCAGCGCACTGGCCTGAAGTGGGTCATTTATTCCCAAAGAATTTAGCCCCTTTCTTGGAACTGACACCTGTTAAGACTTACTTCTGGGGGTGGGAAGACCGTGAAAGTGCTGGAGAGCCGTGTGATTTGCTCCAGGTGCGTTGGCTTTTCTAGTTTTCATCTTCCACTCCTCTAGGTGCGTGAAGGCAGAGGCAGCGCGTGCCTGCCTGACAGCAAGGCTTCGGCTCGGCCTGATGTGGCCCATCGGCCGATACTCATTACAATCCCGCCTGTGCTCACTCCTGAGGGTGACGACGTGACTGGGAATGGGTATGGGGAGAAGAGAGGAGCCTGCTTCACACTGCAATTCCACACCCACCCAGGGCGGCAGTGTCAATTACAATTCAACTTAAAATCCACGCTCCGCCATGTGTATTTGGCAACATTGTTCTGCAGATGGTTTGGAACTATGTGAAAAAGCCATCAGAATACCTATATTAGCGATGAGTTTTGGTGGCCAAAAACAGAGAGCTAGCTCCAATTAGTTTGAGCAAAAAAGGGAATTTATTAGGTCAAGATATTGGAAAGGCCTAGGGGGGCATTTTGCACCTGGCATGGATGGGACCGGGAGCGCAAATGACGTCCTCAGGTGTGCGCCCTTCTCTGTCCACCCCCCCCCCAGCCCAGCGTTCTTCTGTGCTGGTGTTATGGTGTCAAAGATGGCCCTCGGCAATGCCAAGCTTGCACGGCCCTTGGTGCTCGTCACTTTAAAAGGAAACAGATGTTTCTATCCAAGCATCGTTATCAGACAGAAAAAAATGCCTCCTAGTGGCCCTGCTCGACCCCTATGCCCGCTCCTGGACCGGGCACTGTGTCCAGGCAGGTAGGAGAGAGGGCATCCTGATCCCTGTGTCAGATGCCACCAGGCGGGCGAGCGGCAGCTCCCGAAAGGAAAACGGTGAGGGTGGGTGGGAGATCAGTTCCATCATCTGAGGAAAGGGAAGGAATTCTGGGCAGGCGGAAACACAGCTATCCCAATACGATGTTCAGTCTCTTCAACGTATTTACCCTATAATAATAATCAGGGGTGTGAGAGCATTGCAAGATTATTCATCACAATATAAAGTTTTTTATAGTAATGAAAAACCAGAAAGAATTTACATGTTCAATAGTAAAGGATTAGTTAAATAAGTCATGGCACACGTGTTCAATGGAACACTCTGCAGCCATCGAACAGTGTGCTGCAGAAGAAAAGTTAATAGTGTTGCAAAATGTTCATGGTAGGTGGAAAAGCAGAGCAGTAGGCAGAGCATGGTCCCAATTGTTACTTCTGTGTGCATGATGAACATATATATCACACACACATGCATGCACAGGAATCTTATACACATTTTACACGTTTACTCATTTAATCTATATAAAACATACTGTATAAACTAAAGGAAGTGTTGAAAGGCTAGACTTTATAATGTTTACTTCTGGTTGGTGAAATTAGGAATTATTAAGAATAATTTCAATCTTTCTGGTACTTTTCTGTACTTTTACAGTAAATGTATTTTTTTAATTAAAAACATTATTTAAAAAACTTTACCCTTTGCCAATTTAAAATTGTGAAAGGAGGAGCTCAAATTGAGGTCCCAAATTCTGGTAAACAACAAACTTTCGTTAGACTTTAAGGAAACTAATCAGGAGAATAAATGATTCACCAGTTTTCTAAGATTAGCTGAGACACAAACGTATTCTCTATTGTGTCATATCTCCACATTTTGAGGCTTTGCTTGTGTGCATGCCACCAACTCCTTCAGAATTAATCAAGCCAGCTCCGTGCTCAAAGCCCAGGCCCAGATATCAGACAGGGAGAAATTCAGGGCTTCTTTTCTGAACGTTGTAATTACTCTTGAGAGCATCTGGAAAAAGCGAAATGTATTTCCCTGCTGCTAGGGACAGGGAATTTTTCTCAGAAGCATATGTAATATTCACATGAAAGACACTACTTCCGCAAAATAGAGAACAATGCACCTCCTGAATGAACAAACCTGCATCTCCTAAATCACTTACTTCACTTGTTTCCACTTTCCAGAGACAAAAAGCCTCTGCATTGTCCAACCAAGGAAGGGAGATTAAATAAGTGGTCTCCCACCCCATCCTACCCCCAACTCACCAGCCAAACACCAATGAGCCCAATCTTTATAAGCCAAAAGGGAAAATTCTAATCATAACAGTGACTTTTACAGAACTACAAAAACACCCATGTTTACTTTTTTTCTACTCTTACACATGTCAATCATTTCACCTGAATACTAGCCCCATTTCTGTTTTTTTTCTATCCAAATTTTTTATTTTAATTCCAGGTATAAAAAGATTTTTTACTGTTACATCTCAACATCATTTATTAAATAATTCATTATTTCCCTCTGATTCCTAAAGACACCTTTACCACGTACTAAATTCTTAAAATTAATACATCCTTTTTAAATTCCCATTGCAGTATATCAATTTAAATGAGACATTTGGTTATTTAAAAACTTTTCATTGTAGGAACATATACACAACTCAGAATTTCCCATTTTAATCACTTTCAAGTGTACAATTCGGTGATATTAATTGCGTTCACATTACTGTGCCAACATCACCAACATCAATTACCCCAACTTTCTCATCACTCCCTTTCTTTTTGAATTACCCAACTAGAGAGGCGACTTGATGCCATGGGAAGATGGACCACCAGGTGTTCTCTAGCCTCATTTGTAATATAAGGGTGACATTTCTGCTTCTTAAAACCCTTCCGCCAAGGGGCACAGCTACTCATAGAAATCTGTCCACAAACAGTTCCCCCCCTTGATCTGGCAAGATTGTCCTTGTCTTCTGAGTAGGAACCGTACAATGTGTTCAAACACAGCAATGCCCTCCCCTACATCCTTTCTTTGTCCCTACCAACAGAGCCTCACATTTCTTTGGGGTGACGATGTGCCCAGCTTAAAAGCTACAATTTCAGTGTGGCGGGTGTGGAGAAGGGCTCCTCAGGACCCTTGCTTCCACACGGGACTTGCTGCCGAGGCGAGCAGTGTGGCCTCCACTGGTGAGCAACTTCCAAGCTGAGTTCCGTGCTCTTTCAGGGGCAGCTCACGGCCAACGGCTGAGCCAGATGGTGGTTCAAAGGCCCAGCCATTTCCACCCAGCACTGGGCTCCCCAACAGGCAGCCTTGGCCCCGGAGCTCCACACTGGGCTCGCAGAGATTTTGTCAGGTCTGCATCAGGAAACGACTCCCCCTGCCCAATTCCGTGCCCCGCTTCTTTCCCATTAAACCTTGTGCACTCTTAACTCCATCTCAGCAGCTGCTTCCTGGAGAACACAACTGGAGACACCCAGCTTCCTCTGTGGCTTTGTGCAGCCACAGTTCTGGCCAGTGAGATGTCGTGGAAGTTGTTGGGGATAGGGGTGGAAGTTTCTAGAAAAGCTCTTTAATCAAAACTGTCTAACTCACATGCCCCTTTTGTTCTTTGCATTTTCCCTCTTTTTGCCTGGAATACAGATACATTTTGAGTACTGAGCGGCCATCTTGAGACCACGAGGTAACAAGCACAAGCTCTAAGATGACATGCTGAGGACGACAGAGTAGAAACTTGGCAGGAGCCTGGGTCCTGGAAGGCACTGGGAAGGGCTCACGCCAGTCTCAGACCGCCTACCTCTGGATTTCGTGTTTTGTGAGACAGCCCCTTGCATTGCTTAAGCCTTTATGTGTCAGGCTGTACAGTGGAATGAAAACCTAATTAATACATAGACTGATGTGTGAAAAGGAGATGGGATGGTGATGCCCATCTACTCAGCCAGTGGGGCTGAGTCAGCCCCTACTGAGAGGGTCGGCAGTGCCATTCGGTTCACCCTCCCTTCCTCTTGCATAATGGTTTGACCTCATGAGGAATTAAACAATCAGTATCTGAAATATATTTTTTGTGCAAGACAGAAAGCAAATATTTATCAATTGTCTCATACACTTATTGATTTGTCTAGGAAACTGAAAAGCAGATACTGTATATAGTTCAAGCTAAATGATTCTTTTCCTAAGAGAGAAGAATTCTACCTTGTCATCACCTGGAAGTTCCCAAAGAGAAAGGCAGGACACCTAGCCTGTACATTCCCGAATAAGGGGGTCCAGGCAGCTAGCCAGGCATGGGGCAGTAGAAGGGATTTTGAACTAGAAATCGGAAAATCTGAGTTGTAGACTGAGTGTACTGAATACTACTGACGTGGCCTGGAGCTTTTCTCATCTGTAAAGGGGATAATATTACTTGTCTTACTTATTTCACAGGGTTGTTGTGAAAATCAAATGTGATAGTTATGGTAATATTCTATGCAGATATAAATTAATAATAATAATAACTAAGACTCTTTGCATACCAGGCACTGTTCTACATACTTTACACACTTTAACTCTTTTGCTGTTGTTGTTGTTTTTAAAGATTTATTTTATTTATTTATTTCTCCCCACCCCCACCCCCATTGCTTTGGGCTTGCTGTCTGCTCTCTGTGTGTCCTGTGTCTGCTTGTCTTCTCTTTAGGCGGCACCGGGAACCGATCCTGGGACCTCCCAGAGTGGGAGAGAGGCGCTCAATCTCTTGCGCCACCTCAGCTCCCTGGTCTCCTGTGTCTCTTATTGTCTCTCCTCTGTGTCTCTTTTTGTTGCATCATCTTGCTGTGCCAGCTCTCAGCTCGGGCCAGCACTCCTGAATGGGTCAGCTCTCTGCTCAGGCCAGCACTCCGTGAGGGCCAGCTTGCCTTTCACCAGGAGGCCCGGGGAATCGAACCCTGGACTTCCTATATGGTAGACGGGAGCCCAATCGCTTGAGCCACATCTGTTTCCCAATTATTATTTTTTTTTTTTAAAGATACTTAGATTATACAAATGTCATATAAAAAATATAGGGGAAAAAAAAATATATATATAGGGGATTCCCATATGCCCTGCTCCCCAACCCTTCCACATTTTCCCATTTGAACTCTTTTAAACAACAAAGCAATGAGATAAGGTGGTAAGGTTATGGGGCGCAGAAGACTGGGTCCCCCAAATATCCAGAGGCTAATTCTCCCCTGATGTATTCATTTTATTGGTGGGTATATTTATGTCTAACAAATATGCTTCTTTAGTATTTTCACATATTAATAATAGCAGGAAGCGTGTTTGATTACAGTCTAGTTGAACACTGAGTCACTCTTGTTTCTTTGTGTTTCTAATTATTTTTTTAAAAGAAGAGAGAAGATACATAGTTCCCTTTGAAACTGTTGAAGAGGGCAGAACCTTCCTTCACTTTCTCTCCTTTGTTTCCTCAGCCCAAAGAGGAGGGGCGTCACCCACACTTCTGCCTTCTCTTGCTTCACCCCCTTTTTCCTCCTCCTCCTAGGAGTGGCCTAGATGACCAGTGAGCGCTGGCAGCTCGTGGGGCCGTTTCCCCCTTAGCCGGCCCCTGCTGAGGGTGAGGCGAGTGCGCCTGACCTCTCGTCCTCGGGCTCACTTCCCAGCCCAGGTCTAACAGGGCCGTGACGTCCTTGCCCCGCTGTGCAAGCCCGGCCTCTAGGAACGGCTGTCCTCAGGCCCTGGCCGCCGCCCACGGCAGCCTGGCCACGCGGGGCCAGCGTCCAGAGCCAGCCCGCAGGGCCCCGCGCGGCCTCCAGCCCCGCGGTCAGAGGCTTGCGCTGGGGGAGAGGTGGGGCGACTGGATGGGGAGAGGGTGCTTGGGTTTGTCATTTGCCTCGTGACCCTTTCAGCGTTGGTGGCACCCTGAGCCCCTAAAAGAAATCCAAACTGAAACGTGAGAAACTTCCTCTCTCTGCTAGAATGGAGCCACCCATGATACCTATCTCCAGGCCGTGACACACGGTTTGATCCATCGTCCTGGCTTTGAAAATGTGTTTTCAAGAAAGTAGAGTTTGAAAGAAAATTTGGAAAGAACAGGTTTCCAGAAAGACAAGAAGGTCACCTCAGCTCAGACTGAGTAAAGAAGGATACAGCCTTTCCCGAGCCCGGCCAGGGCACCTTGGGCTGAAAGACCTGGATGCGGAGCTCACAGAAGCTCCCCAGCTGAGGGGCCAGTGTCAGAGCAGAAGCCAAAGCCCCTGGCAGCGCCAGGGGTGACAATCAGCCGTCAGCAGGGTGGCTGCTCTCCTGCATATTTCCCGCTACCCGGGCTTGAAATAGCCGCTGTGTGACTCCTGGCCGGGAAAACTTTTTCTTCAGACGTTCAATGAAGATACCTGTCAATGTCAAATATCTTACATGTCAAAGGGAAGCAAATTAGCACATGGTAGCTTAAATTTCTTCTTGTAACATAAGTGACAGGTACAGAAGGGATGGTATGGGCAGTCCCCTACTGTTAGAAATTATTTTTTATCAAAATAATATATGTGCAGTTAAACCATCAACAAGTGAGCAAAGGCCTATAATGAAAAACAGTGCTTTACCCTGCACCAGGCCCCAATACTCTTCGTAACTGGCAGCTCTTTTCATTCTTTTCTCTATTTCTTTTGGCATATTTCCACACAAAATGCTTCCAAAGCCAGTCCTTCATTTACCAATTTTAGAAATCTACTGACTTCTTTTAAGGAGGATGAAGCTCTCTTTCTCTATTCTCATTCTCTCAATAAAGTCAGGTCACAATTTGGAAGTAAATCAATAGTACTATAACTATATAATTATTTACTCTTCAGATAAGTAATGCAGTATGATTATATTTTCTTTGTTTTGCATCTCTTTATTTTTCCTAAAGCTAACCACTACCTCATTTTTTTCATTTGCATAGTTTTCAGTATTCATTATCCTTACATTTTTCTATCAGATAGTCACTCAAATCCATTTTTTCCTGGAAACCCTCCTCTCTGGAGCCATCCACCCACTGCTCCAGTCTTTACTGCTCGCTCTTCAGGCACCGGTCGACATCCAGAGACTCTGTTTTGCCATTTTCTTATGTTGGATCCTCCATTTCCTAGATGTCATTTCTTAATCGTATTAAGTTAATGAATCCATACTTTTTCGGCATGTGGCAGCACTTTCATTTTTCTGTTTTCTACTCATTTTTATCAATTAGTAAGGATACGGTGCAATTTAAACATTCTAAGAGCTACACAAACTACAGCTGAACAGAAATAGCAGTGCACTGAACTAACGAGCAGCCAGTACCAGCGTGAAAATCTCCACTCCTCAGTCATAGTGAATGAAAGCCAAAGCCACGGAGCAATGTACAGAGAGTAGTCACAGGGCTGTATTTTTTAATATATATAGTTTTTATTGAGGCGAAATCCACATAACATGAAATTAACCATTTAGCACATTCTCAATACTGTGCAACCAGCAGCTCGACCTAGTTCCAAATCCCGTCGTCCTAAATAGCCACGCTCAGACTATTACTGTCCAGGCCCCGGGGTAAAAGCTCTTCACGGCTGTTGCACCGTATCTTCAAAACAAAAGGTGACTCGGGAGGAGTATTTGGAAATGTGTTGGTTGTGACCCGGCTGGTTCAGAGACAGATTCTTTTTTTATCTCTAGCCATCCTAGTGGTGTGAAGTGGTATCTCCTTGTGGGTTTTTTTTTTTTTTTTTTCTCATTCAAAAAAAATTTATTGAAGTATATGATTCATATATGAACATACATAAACAATAAGTGAATAGTAAAAGTTGTGAACTTATAAAACAAACCTGCATAACATCATACATGGCTCAACAGGGTTATATCAAGGTATGTTTGAGCTCTAGGTAAGCTACTCATTTGGTGCCAATATCTTAAAGATATTTTCTTAACTATTTTTTGCAATTGAAGAGATAAGCAGAATTTCTGCAAACTGAAACAGTACACTACTTTTTCATGTTTCTAACCCATATGCCAGCAGAATACTCATCCACTTTACATTCCCCCAAAACAAAACTCCATCCATTAGTTCCAAGTAAATTTTTCTGAAAATTCTACTATATACCATATAGTACACATCATTTCACTTTTTCAAAAAATTAGTTATATCTCTTCTTCCAACTCTCTATTTTTGACCATAAAACCACGCTTCCTCCAGCCTTCATAACAACTATTCATTGCCTTTTTGGATATCTCCTCTCTCCACTCCCCAAACTCACTCTTATGTTAAACACTGAGGCTCTGTCCCGGCCTCTTGTTCCAAACTTGTACAATCATTTGTTACTACTTACTATTGTCTTCAAGTATGCCAAAGGCTCTTCAATTGATCCTTTAGTTAATTGGGATCCATTTTCCTTAGAGTTTAATGAAGGATTACTAATAATGAATTTCCCTCTTACATGTTCAGTGTCAAAATAATGGATTTATTACATGCACTAAAATAGGAATTGGACTATTTTCAAATTTTCCTCTTATGTAAGAAGATGCACCTAAAAATCTCAGTTAACCAGCACCAACTTTCCAGGGTTTTTAGGCATATTTTGTGCCACTTATAGATTCATGCCTGGGTACTGGGCTAAGTCAACATCGAGAGTACGTTGTTTATTTGGGTTTTTTTTTTTTTTTTTTTTTTTTTTAAAGATTTTATTTATTTATTCATTTATCCCCCCCTTGCTGCTTGTGCTTGCTGGGTCAGCTAACCACGCCGTGCGGGCGGGCTTGCCTTCACCAGGAGGCCCCAGGAACCAAACCCGGGGCCTCCCATATGGTAAACGGGAGCCCTACTGATTGAGCCACAGCCACTTCCCTTGTTTGTTTTTAAATATAAGAAACTTTATTTTTAAAGAGGTTTTAGATTACAGAAAAGTTACATCAAAAGTATAAGGGGATTCCCAGGGAAGCAGATGTGGCTGGAGCGATTGGGCTTCCACCTACCACATGGGAGGTCCCAAGTTCGGTTCCCAGGGCCTCCTGGAGAGGGCAATCTGGCGCGATGGGCAGGTGTGGCAAGCTGATGAAGCAGGATGATGCAGCAGGGGGACACAAGGAGGAAAGACAATGGGAGACACAGAAAACCGGGGAGCTGAGGTGGCTCAAGCGATTGAGCGCCTCTCTCCCACGTGGGAGTTCCCAGGTTTAGTTCCTGGCGCCTCCTGGAGAGAGGATGAGCAGATGCAGAGAGCACACAGTGAATGGACACAGAGAGCAGACAGCGACCTCAAACAACAAGGGGCGGGGGGCCGAGAATAAATAAATAAAATAAATCTTAAAAAAAAAAAAAGAAAGTATAAGGGATTCCCATATACCTCACGTCTTCCCCTGCTAATAACATCTTACAATTGTGTGGTACATTTGTTACAATTGATGAATAAATATTGAAGCATTGCTACTAACCAAGGTCTAGAGTTTACATTGTGGTTTACACTTAATTCCAATGCTCTAAAAATGCCCCATGTTCCACCTATTGTTCCCTCCCCCTCCCCTCAGGACCTCTGGTGACCACTATCTTTATCAATGTTACATGTTCTTCCATCACTACAATATTAATAAGTTCACTTTGTCCATGGCTGCTTTCCCCCCTTATGTTTGTTCATTCCTCAGCCTTGAGGATTTGGGGATGGCGATGCCCATTCTGCCTCAGATTGAGAGAGGGCTTAGATTTTACAGGGCAGATGTAGGGAGCTGTTTTGCTTGCAGTTGTAGATACTCTCTGCTTTTGGGGATGGATGTTGTCCACCATCGTTTTCTTAGTTGTCCTGGGCGAGTCCAATGAACTGGAGAGTAGGTGTTGGCAGCAACTTTGCTGAGATTCAGGGGTCAACTGGCCTATGAACAGGCCAACCATTTAAGTCTCTGGGATATATATTTAATGGCTATAGTGCTAATTATAGGCTCAAATAAAAGGGGTAGAAGAACCATGTGTAGGGAAATTATAAATGAGTCTAACTCTGTTACGTTGGAGAAAAAGGTTGTCATATATTCTAAGGTAAGGCCCTTTGATAGGGTGATGATTTCACGGGATTGTCTGCCTTGTCTATAGTTTCCAGATGGCTCTAAAGCCCTCAGGAGTACCCCTATTTGAGACTTTGTTCACAGTGGCAGTTAGTGGGCTCCGCCTGAGATGTGCTTAGGTATAATCTCTGGAATGACTTCCCAACTCACTTTGAAATTTCTTAGCCTCAAAAACTCTTTTGTATTTAATGTCCCCCCTTTTGATCAATGTCTTTTTCCAGTTGCCTTGCTGGTTGGTGCTTGATATTAATCCCTCAGTGCCAGGGAGGCTCATCCCCAGGAGTCATGTCCCACACCAGGGAGAAGGTAGTACATTTATTTGTTGAGTTTGGCTTAGAAAGAGGCCACATTTGAGTAACAAGGAAGTTTTCAGGAGGTTACTCTTAGGCAATAGTTATTATTAGGCTAAATTTCAATTTTACAAGAATAAGGTTCATAAGTACAAGCATTAATATCAAAAGCTTGGCATATTGGTCTATTTTATTTTATTAGGCACTGCCTATGAACTCAAGAGATTCTTGCCTCTCTATTTCAGAATGCAGCAGGACTCCCCAGGATGGGAGTTTAATATTTTCATATACTTTTTATCCAATCCAATTATCACTATCATTTCCAGATGATGGCTATAATCCCAAAATTGCATGTAATGAATGTAACTTTATTTTTAAAAACTCATTCTATTACATAAACCAGTATGTGAGCTGGCAGTTAGCTGCTAAGCAGCAGCGTCACAGTGGTTGAAAACAAAGCCCTGGAGGCAGGGGGGCTTTACCATCCCTGTGCCTTACTTTACCCGTCTGTGAGATGGGGCTAATACAGGGCTTTCTCCACAGCACTGCTTTGACAATCACGTGAGCTAATACGTGGCAGGCATTTAGAGCACTGCCTGGTGTGGAAGAGGCCCCCGTCAGCCAATACTGACGTTGGCTGCTCCACTTGAACCTCGGATACAGAAGCCAGACCTGGTCTCAGAAGGGTCAATGAAAGTCAGCACGGCAGCCAAGGTATCTGGAGTCAATCCCAATCTGACTTCATGGCTTCTAGGAGAAGCCTTTGCCTTCCACCCCATTTTTCACAAGGGCTAGAGCTCCTTGCTCTGCATTCTAGCCTTCCTGATCATGTCTTTGATGCCTGTTTCTAGACCTCTCTGATGCCAGTCACCTGTCCAGATGGGTGTCCATTGCTTACCTGCAACTCTGTCCTCTCTGCCTTATTCTACGGCTTGGGTAGAGATGGTTGATCCTGGCCAAGGTTCTGACCTTTTGCTAATGGCACACGAACATGGAGTGTGTGGGTTAGGACTGAGTTCAGCTGCAAAAAATAGAAAACCCAAAGAGCTAGCTTATACGAGTTAGAGATGCGTTTTTCCTTCTCAGGTGGCGTAAGTCCAGGTGTAGAGTTGCTCTGCGATGTGGCCAAGGTTCACAGCGTCCTTCCTCCAGGCCTGCGTCCATCTGCAAGGATGCCTCTGAGTCTGCAGGCAGCTGCTGCACCTTAGACCACAGGAAGAACGCAGGCGGAGAGAAAAGGATGAGCAGGTGTCTTCCAGCTAAGGCCCTGTACTAGCCCACCGGGGGCTGCCCATGCAAAGGGCCAGGACTCTGTTGGCTTATGAAGGGCATGCATGTGGGGTAAAAGCTGACAGCTACAAGGCCGTGAAAAGTGCAGCTCAGGGCTGCTTTCTCACCAAAGTCAGCTGCCACGTGTGGAAGCAAGACGGGTGCTCTCTGCCTGGTCTCTCCTGCCCCTTCAGGCTTCCTCTTCCTCCTGAGGCTTCGTGCTGAAGTGATCCTATAGTCCAGGGGCTCTTAACCGGGTGTCCACGGACCCCCAAGGGGTCCATGGAAAGATTTCAGGGGGTCTGTGAGCTTGAATTGAAAAAACCACCTTATTATCTTTATTTTCCTGACCGCTGACTGAAATCTAGCATTTCCTTCACTTATGAATGTATGCAATAAAGAAATTACAGTAGTATTCATTTCACCTGACTGGCAAAAGGGTCTGTGGAACAAAAAAAAGATTAAGCGCCCCTGCTGTAGTCCCTTCTCTCCTGGGATAGGGCCTGTTTCTTTCTGGGCCTCCTGTATCAGTCTCGGCTGTTCTGCTTTCTTCCAGATCTCAGCTGCAGCTATCAGGCAGAATGTCTCATCTCTCCCCAGGACTTCAGCTATCTGAACCTTCTCCTTTCTGTCACATGGCCGGATTGAAAATGACACAGCTAGGAGCGGATGTGGCTCAAGCAAGTGGGTGCCTCCCTCCCACATGGGAGGTCTTGGGTTCGGTTCCCAGTGCCTCCTGAGGAGACGAGCAGGCAATGAGCACACAGACAAGGCAGCCATCTCGGGGAGGGTTAAAATATTAAAAATAAATAAATAAAACTTATTAAAAATGAAAGAGCTCTATCTTTCTGTGTGTCTGTCAGAGGGTCCTTTTATATCAGACCCAGCAAGGGGGTGGCGACTCAACCTGAGTCATGCCCACTGATGTAGTCAGATCAAAAGCCCTAATCTTAACAGGTAATCTAATCAAAGGCCCCTCAACTGAATTTAATGCAATCAAAGGGGATCACATCCAGAGGAGTAGATTAGTTTACAAACATAATCTTCTTCTCTTTGGGATTCTGAAACTGCCACAGTCCCCTATTAAGAACTTTCCTAGAAGCTCCACCCAATGACTTCTGACATTTCATTGGCCACCCTTTCTGCAAGGGAGGCTGGTGCAGATGCTTTTCAGGGTTGCCAGATAAAATATTGTGTGGGACGTATACTGAAAAATTATCTGTTGTTTATCTGAAACACACATCTAAGTGGGTATCCTGTATTTTTATTTCCTGTATACAGCAACATCAGTTCCTATTATTTGACCGGGTACATTGCCACACTCTACAGTGTACAAGTTTTGTTATTATGTTCTAGGGATTCTGCTTCTAAGATGGTGAAATTGGAAGTTGAGCAGGCGCCTAGCGTCTTTACCATGGTGAGCCCCGTTTTCTTCTGTTACGTGGCAAACCACTTTCCTGCTGCTGCTTTAACAATTACCTCAGACTTGGTGGCTTCAAACAACACAAATTCATCTTTCAGTTCTGGAGGTCAAAAGGCTAAAATCAAAGCGTCAGCCGGGCCGTGTTCCTTCTTAGAGGCTTTGGGGAGAATCTGTTCCTCTCCTTCTAGAAGCTGCCTGCACTCTTTGGCCCCTCCTTGCAGCCTTCTGACCTCTGCTCCCACCCTCATATCTCTTTCCTGCCTTCTGACCCTCCTGCCTCCCTCCTTCCTTTACAGGAATCCTTGAGATGATACTGGGCCCATCTACCTCTCTGCCTCAAGGTCCTCAACTTGATCCGTACAAATTCCCTTTTGCCAGTAAAGTTACATATTCCCAGGAGCTGGGGATTAGGATGCAGCTGTTTTGGGGGGTGGGGCAGGGGGTGCATTATCTTTTTTACCATACCTGATCTTCCAGTTTTTAACTCATGCCTGCCCTGTGCACCTCCAGAGTAATTACCTAGCCTGAGTTTCTAACATAATCTACCATCTGCTGCCGTATCAACTCACTTGCAATATTAAAATTCTTTTATTTTCAGCAGCACAAAAAACTCCATTGTGTGTTTCCTTTGAAAGATGAACTGAGAAAGGTGTTAAAGACAACTGAATTCTAATGTAAGTTCCCATATTAACTTTATAGTGTAAATCTTTGGTTCCTCCTCCCAATGTAAAACTTCTCCTAGTTTACAGTTTTTGCAGCACAGAACTCTGTGTTTTCATCATGAATTTTAAGGTAAACAGCATGGGAACAAAAAACGGTGCTATAATTATATTAGAAGGGAAGCAGAGGGGAAGGGAAGTGAGCTAAGTCACCACCCACGGTAAGGGGAATTCAATGACAACATCGCTAAATCATAAACTGGTCGAAAATGCTTATTATGTAGAAAGGTTTCCTATGGGTCTTGGTGGAATGAGGCAGGAGATTGCTGCCTTGCCATATGAATCATCTGGTATTATTTTATTGTTTTAACCATGTGATTGTTTTACTTCACTGAAAATTAAGGTGCGAGGGGAGATATATTTTTCTGGAATAAAGCGATGGCATAGCAGAGAACAGTTATAGTGAGTCAGTAACAGTGAGAAACGGACTGGAACCTAGTAAACAATGGACTAGAAAAGTTCTGTTGGGTTCCTTCCGACTTCCACAGTCACATTTTTCACAGAACTCCCCCCCACACCTGAGTGTTAATATTTCCATTCTTCAGCACCCTCTCATCTCCCAGGATGAGAAATCCATTCATTCCCTTGTAAATTGCAAAGAAGTTTAAAGTGTTACTTTTTTTTCACAGATTTTTTAAATTTAAAATATTTAAGGCTTAAAAGGTACAGAGTTTCTATTTGGGACAATGGAAACATTTTGGTAATGGATGGTGGCCATGGAAACTCAACGTTGTGAACATAATTAATAGCACTGAATTAATTATATATTTGAATGTGGTTAAAAGGGGGAAATTTTAGGTTGTATATTAAAAAAGAAAAAAAAAAAAAAAAAGGTAGGAAATTTTACCTGTGTAGAGCTCTGGGTCACTGCCATTAGACAGAGTAAAATTCAGTGGGCAGAGGGTTGTTCCAGCACTCCTGAAAGTGGCTAGATAAGTTTTCCTTGTTGGTAAGGCTATCACACTTGGACTCATTTATTTACTCTAGACCTTTGAGTCATATCTTCATTATAAGGAACTTAGATTGTTTTTCCAAGTTAACTTTAAACTGAAAAATAGCCTGAAACATAGTTCCTCAGAAAGTTAAATATAGAATTACCATATGACCTGTCAACCCCACTTCTACATATATACCCTGTGGCAGTTTGAAATTGTTTTATGAATCCTAAAATGAGAATGACTGTAAACTAATCTATCCCTCTGGATGTGATGCCCTTTGATTCCGTTAAATCCATCCGAGGGGCATTAGATTACCTGGTAAGATCTCTGCAGGGCTCTGATTGGACTGTGTCAGTGAGTCGTGACCCAGGTTGGGTCCCCACCCCCATGCTGGGTCTGCTGTAAACGGACTCACAGGACAGACAGAGGATAGAGGGAGCCTGCATATTTGATTTTGCGATGTGAGGGAGAGGATTGCTTAAGCACAAAGTCCCCAAGAGGCTGGGCCCACAGAAGAGCTCAAGAGGAGACCAGCCCTGCCAGATGCCTGATAGCTCAGAGCTGAACTTGGGAAGAGAGCAGAGGGGCTGAGACTGATCTAGGAGGCCCAGAAGGAGGACAAGCCCTCTGCCAGCTTGCAGCTGGAACCAGGAAGAAAGCAGAGCAGCCGAGCCTGAGAGAGGAAGCTCGAGGGGAAGGCAGAGACCAGGCAGAGATCGCCTGCCATCTTGCTTCAGCACGTGGCAGCTGACTTGAGTGAGAAAGCGCCTCTTAAGGTGCCTTGAGTTGGAATTTTCGCGGCCTTGGAACTGTAAGCTTTTACCCCAAATGAGCCCCCTTTATGAAAGCCAATATATTTCTGGTACTTTGTATCGGCAGTCCTTTGGCATACTAAAACATACCCCAAAGAACTGAAAACAGGGACTCAGACAGATATTTGTACAGCAATGTTCATTGCGGCATTATTCGCAAAAGGTGAAGCAGCCCAAGAGACTAGCAACACTCTGGTGAATAGATAAGCAAAGTACAATAAACATGACTCAACTGTAAAAGAGAATGAAGTCCTGATACTTGCTGCAACTTGGGTGAACCTTGAAGACATCGTACTGAGTGAAAAAGCCAGGGGTAAAAGAGCAACACTGAGTGATCCCATTTGTATGAAATATCTGGAATAGGCAGATTCATAGTGATGGAAAGTCGAGTCGAGGTTGCTAGGGCCTGGGAGAAGGGGAATAGGACATTATAACTTAATGGGTGCAGAGTTTCTGATTGAGGTGATAGAAAACTTACAGTAATGGGCAGCGGTGGTAGTAGCACAATATTGTAAATATTACTGAAATCACTGCCTTGTACACATGAAAGTGGTTAAAATGGGAAATTCTGTGTTATATATGTGCTATCCTGAGGCATCCTGCCCTGGGTCTCTTCCCCTCCTTCGAGGACACCAGCTCTGTTGGACTAAGGCCACTTGCTCCAGTGGGAGCTCATCCTAACTGCATGTGCAACGGCCCCATTTCCAAAAGTTTCCAGCATTCCGTGGTTCTAGGGATTAGGACTTCAACATGTCTTTTTGGGAGACACAATCCAACCGGTAACACAAGGCTAGGTCAGAAAAGGCGAGGCAGCTTCTGCCTGGTTCTCTCTCAGCACATGCGACTTTGGAGCCGAGACCCCAGGTGAGAAGTCCAGCTGCCCTGGAAGCTTCACCCTGGAAGCCACGTGCCTGGGGGAGGGAGTAGCACTCAGGCTCTCCCCACTAGGCATCGGACGTGGGGATCAGATGCCTTAGGGATGACCCCAACCTCAAACACGGTCTGACTGTACTCTCAGGAGACAGCCCGAGTCAGAACCACCCAGTGGAGCAGATCCCAAATTCTTGATCCACAGAAACAGGGAGCCATACTAAATGATATGGGTGCTTCAAGCCGTCGAGTTTTAAGGTGGTTTGTGCTGCAGCATTAGATAAACAGAGCCCCTTCGTTCCTCCCACAAGATATAATTACAGTTACTAGTTGGAAGTACATCCTTAAAGACTTTTTAAAGCTTAACAAACTTAAAAAAAAAATCAACTCTTCTGAGGCTACATATATTATTACATAGCCTTTACATGGACATATTTGCACATCAGCCACGCTATGGACCAAACTTATCCTTTAATAGCCAAATAATACTCTACTATTTGGATGTACCACAAATTTCCCCCCAATCCTTTAGTGGCATATATAGCTGTCCATTCTTTTTAAAATAAATAGTTACATTAAAATATACATATATTTTTAAAATTGTCATTTATCACACTATTTTGTCATCTTTTTATATTCAATACATTGCATTTGCCTTGCAAGTAGATATTCTCTAAAATACTAATTTTATTGTTAGAATAATATATATAATCTCAATGTACCATAATTTATTTAAATTAATCTATTTCTGGACATTTATGTTGTTCTCTATAAAAATACCGCAGTTAACATCATCATACATTCATTATACATACACTTGTCCAATTATTTCTTTAGAATGTTTACTAAATTATACGTGCATGGACTAAATGATAAATGAATGGACATTCAAAATCTTGTACAAATTGCAAAATATTCCTGAAATAGTTCTAATTAATCAACAGGAATTGAGAATGTGTATTTTCCAACAGCCTTGTTAATTCTGGTGATTTTTAAACTTTTCATCTTTGCCAATCTCAACACTTTGAATGATTTCACTTATGTTTGTAATTAAATGTCTTTGTTTCTTTTCTATCATAGGATGGAGCGGACCTAAGTTTTGGTCCAGGATGTCCCCTAGGAAGGTGACTGGGATAGAAGCTACCTCCCGCCCCCTCGGAGGGCCGCGCACTATGGCCCCGCCCCCTGATGTTTAAGTTCCTCACACTGCACCTCTTGCTTTAAGGATTTTGAGACTAGGGGGTACTTATTTGGAGTCAGTGAACTTGTGAACTAGAGGGGACATCGGAAGAACCTCAGTGCAGGGCCTTCCCGCTACGGCTCTGCCGAGCTCCAGCTGGAAGACAAGTGGGGACCGGGGAAGCTGCATCTTATTTCAATTGATCTTGCTAGGCTGTATTTCAAGATCATCTCAACTGCATCCAGCGACCCTCTGCAGGCTCTCAGGAGGAAAAGGTCCCCATGCTTGTGGAGCTCTCGATCCACTCGAAGGTCTTGAGACCACACGGGGGCCCTGCTGCAGCACCTTGCCCCAACGTATTCGACCTAAAATACTGCCCTCCCGACCTGGGGCAGGGGTGGCAAATCTGTGGCATGCATGTCCTTACGTTTCCCGTCCTTTCCTTCCTCCAGCCCCTGGTAGACATTGCGAATCCATCTTGGTGGTCTTTCCTCCGAATCTTCCAAAACACAGTTCTTCAAATACCCACCATTATCAAGTATCTATCAGAGCCGACAGATAGGGACTGTTTGGAGTTGACAAGAGCATGTCAGTGGAGAGGACCCAAGTGAGCAGAGCTGGGTGTATTTCTTCATCCAGGAACATCTTCTCAAGCATCCACGCCTGTCCCCATCCTTCCAGAACTCTCCTGAACAAGGTTTCAAAGCAGAGGCTGATAGCCCTGAGGCTCCTGCTCGAAGAGTCCTCAGATGGGAGCTGGCTCTTCAGGATGTAAACTGAACTTAACTGCTAATTAATCACGTTACTTCTTTCATCGAGCCCAGATGTAGCCCCATACTCCTTCTCAACACGGTTTCAGCTGTTTGATGCCACTAGAGAAGGCTTTTTATCTTTTCAACTTGACATCACAGGAGTCTGGACTGTGGGGTGGCAGCAAGGAGGTTGAAGGATGGCTAGGAAGCTGTCCTCTCGGTGGCCTGGGCATGTGGGCTTATGGCACTACCCTAACTGGGCAGGCTCGGGTACCAGGCATGTGATGCTCCTGCAACAGACAGCAGCTGGGAAAGAGAGGCAGCCAGGACAGGTGGAGCCTGGCTCACCTGGTCTGGACAGAGGTCAGGAATACAAGAAGAGGGCAGTCAGGTGGTCCAAAGTCCAATGTTCAAGGACACACCAGGTCAGCTGTGGTGACCGTCATGCGCAGAGCAGGAGGTGGCATCATCTGGAGGTCAGATGGGGATATTTCCCTGGCCCAGCAGACTTGCACCTGTGAGCAGGGAGTTTTAGGCTCTGGATCCAGCTCCAGTGAGGGAAGGTGGGGAAGGACTAGGCTGGATATCAAGGTGGGTACTAGTCAGGGTAACTTAGGAGAGAAACTAGGCGAGGCTAAAGGCTTCCCAAAGAAAGAGCCAAGACCAGGCTTGGGAAATGCTTGCACGAGGAATCTCGGGGGAGCAGGACTTGGCGGGGCCCCAATTCTGGGCCTGGGGAGCACGACTATTCCAAGCCACCAGGGGAGGCTGAGCCCGCAGGGGCGCTGCTGCTGGTCTCTGGGCTAGGTGAAGACAGAAAGTGGGGTGTCTACCAGTCCCTGGTACCCTCTTAGGTTCTCTTGCCCCTGTGAATTTGCTGCATGGCTCCTCTAGCCGGCCATCCCTCTCTCCTCTCCAGGGAAGCAGATGATTTGTGGACAGGTTTCCTCCACCGTACTGCATTGTGGGTTGTGTCATTTGCATCTTTATGTTTCTCCATGACAACAACATAATACTAATAGGATCTTTTTAGTAAGAGCTTATAACCCATCCCCTTTCTTTTAGCGCAGGGGCTAGCAAATTCCAGCCTTCAATCTGTGTTTGTGAATAAAGTTTTATTGGAACACAACCATGTGCATTGTTTAGGCATTGCCTGTGGCTATGTAGTCTCATCAGAGACCAGAAGGCCCCAAAAGTCCTAATATTTATCATCTGACCCTTTACAGAAGAAGTTTGTCAACACTTGTTTATTTTTAGTAAGAAAAGAAATCTACTCTTTGGAATTGATCCATTCATTCGCTCAGTGCCTTTCCCCTCTCTTTTCAAAATCTGCAAACATAATGGTGAAGTATTTTGAGAAAGGATCATCATAAAATAGAATCTCAGTTCTGGAAGTGACAGGCATCAAGTTAAGGGCCTCTAGTAACCCAAGTAACTTATCTGCAGGGAGATAATTCACTAACCAAATAAGATGTGTTTAGACCCTTTGTCAGATACAGGTACTGAAACTTAACAAAATGACATTTTAGATGTGTCGGTAGATGTGTGGATCATTTTCTCAGGGCCTGGTTAATGTGAATTTGCCACATAGAGAACCATTTGTGTTCCACCCCAGCTGGAATCAGTCTGTCCCCCTCAGTGCTTCCAGAATACTGGACTTGTATTAAATTTTTTACAAGTGTTTATAACCCAGACTAGGATTATAAACACCCTGTGATAAGGAATTCTCTTATCCAACTGGGTAGCCACTATAGAATTTTCCCAAAGCAGGCACTAATAAATGAGATTGAATATATGTCATTAATGCAAGAATTAAAAGTATGAGACCATGGGCAAAGCTTAGGCAGAGGAGCTTCCTATTTATTTTACTCGTTTTGCATATGGAAGGGAAGTCACCTCAAGAATGCCTATTATACAATAGCACTTCTGTTCAGAAACAAAACAAAAAGCAAAACAAAGAAAGAATATGCCTTGTCTGGGTCAAGCAGTTTTCTCAGGAGATTAGATTATCGCGAACCAGAAAACCCTTCTGGACTTTGTTTCCTTAACTATTCATTTCACTGTAAAACTTCAGCAAGTAATGAGTCCTATGGATGGTCCAGGTGGCAGATGGCCCAACAGACCCCTGGTTTCGACCTGTGAAGTGATTATATTTATAATCCAGGCCCAGGGGAGTCTAAGTAGAAAACCGAAGCCTCCTGAGGGTTTCAGGTGATTGAAACACAGCTGGAATTAACCTAAAGAAAAGGGGGTAGGGAGAGAGGGGTTGTTGGTTCGTAAATTCCAAGAAGGAAATGAATAACCACATCATGGGAAAAGCGGATGCAGCTGGGCCTCAGGAACCAGGGATTGAATGATGCCAGGAGGCTCCTTCTCCATCTCAAGTCTCTGTTTCCCTCTATATGCCACCTTCATTCTCTTTTGTTACAGTTCAACCTGCTCTGCCAGAAGAGAGCCATATACAATTGTTTTGTTTTATTTTGTTTTTAATCTCACAGCTTTACTCCTGCAGAGGGAGTCCCTCTCAATTTTAATTAGAAAATCCCGGGGAAAATCTTTGCGTCCAGATTGGATCAATACCTAACAGGTGATGCATTGTCTAAGAGAATGACAGCTTCTGACAAGCCAGGAGGCGGGCAGGAAGCATAGAGGAGAGACAGGCTCTAGAGAGGAGGGGTGGAAGGGTATCGGGTGGACAATCTCATAAATGTTCTTAGAGATTATGGGTGGTCCTATTTGCAAACAAATCCCTAAGCTTCTGGAAGCCGGCAGAAAAAAGCCACACCACGGGTACTTCCCCCCGGAGAGCACTGTCTCATCATGGTATAGGTGCCCTGACCAAAGGCAGAGGTGACATGGTCACCTTCACCTGCAGTGCGGTTGGTGATGACAGGCTCCCGTCAGAAGCATCCAGGGAAGAGGAACTGACAGGAAGCGCCTAGAATGAGACACCTGAATGGGCCTCCAGTAGTTACTGTGAGGGGTCAGGTCTGTCTTCCAAACGCAAAAGGCTCAGGACCACCTTGTGCTCCTCCAAGTCCTGCCCAGCGCTGTGGTCGGCCCGTGGGGAGCCCTTGTGCAAATTAGAAAGGTGCCCACCACCTTCCAGCTCGGGTCAGGACTCCTGCCTTTCCAGTAGTGGAGGTCAGCCTCCACCTGCGGGGCCCAGACGGCCCAGGCCTCCGTGGCCACCCCTGGCCTGCGGGAGGGTGGTGGAGCAGGCTGCCTTCTCGGAACAGTGACTCGAGAGCAGGGGAGATTCCCGCCATCTGTAAGGATGAGGTTTGGAGGTAGGCTCGGCGTGGTGACAGAAGACAGTGGCGGGACCTCAATCTGCATGTCAAGGAGTGGTAAGGAAAGATAATCTTAGGTTTTCATAAAATACTGGAGAAAGTAGGCTTTCCTGTACTGGTAAAGTAAAGTACCTGTTAACTATCATCATGGTAAAGGTAGAGAAGTAAAAAGCAAAGTACTAAAATAGTTAAGTTCATTTGATATGTTATACATTGCATTGGAAGTGTTTAGAAAGTATATAAAAAGTAAAAGAGAGATTTCAATATTGTCAAACACTCTTGTGCATTCAAGCCAGGCCCAAATGCCCTGCATGGTGCCTCTCCATTTGAGTTATTAGCTAGGTTGGTCACTGACCCCTAAAACAGTAAAAGTATCTACTACACTTCTGAACATGCTCCTGAAGTGGATGGAGAGTATGCTGCAGTTTCAGACTCCTGCAGCAGCCAGTGATGGCTCAATATGGCCAGATGTACAAAGGACACTGCCTCCAGGCTGGGTCTGCTTCACAGTGCCGGAGGGTGCTATGCACCAGGCTGGTGAAACACCAGAGCCCACCTTCCTAGCTTCCCTCTAGGGTCAGCGGTGCTGCAGCATGCTGGCTGGGTGAAGGGCATACCAAGTGGAGCAACAATTGCCTGAGTACTGTGAGCAGAACTTAAACAAACACAATTGGCATTATGGCCTGCTCCCATTGACAACACGTATGGCATTGCAAACCTGGAGCTTAGATCTATTAACTGCAGCTCAAAGAGGAACTTGTGCCTTAACTAGTATTAAGTACTGTGCCTATATGCCTGATGATTATGATGAGATCTTTTCTATTCTAGATCATATACAGAGAGATATTGAACATATTAAAAGTCCTGGTAAATATAATTTATTTTCTAAGTAGTTAATGAACATGCCTATAGACAAAAGAAGGGCTCTCTTAAGCACTGTCTTTATTTTGCTTACTATATGCCTGTCTTGTTATTGCCTGTACTGTCTTTGTGAGTTTATGACAGGGATTCTTAACCAGGGGCCCGTGGAAAGATTTCAGGGGTTTTGTGAGCTTGAACTGAAAATTCAAAAAGTGTTGGTATGGTGTGATATATTTATTAATTAATATACAGTATAATGTAGACTTAGTATGATTTCCATTTTGATGTAGCATGTTCTCAGTGCAGTGGCTAATTGCCTGCAAAAAGGCTGGTAAGGATGGCAGAGATGGTTTTATGACGCCACGGGAAAACGTGAATTCCTAAATGTTTGTCAAAAATGACTGTTAGAACAGATGTTGAACCATATTAGGTTATCAGGTATTGAAATTATGGGAAAGTTGTAAAACATGATTTAGAATAATTCTAAAATTTAATTTAAAGACATGCCGATGTTGAGTGTCTTAAAATTATCTGACTGGCAAAGGGATCCGTAGAACAAAAAAGGCAAAGAATCCCTGGTTTATGTCCAGTTTATGTCTAGGGCAGTGCCTTTCCATACCTCTCCTAGCTGTCCTAAGCATAACCATTGCTGTGGGAACTGGGTTGGCAGTTTATACCCAAACCCAGCAAGTCTACCACAATCTCTCCCTAGAGTCAACCAGCAGCATAAAAGAGCTCAAGGAAGAATCCTGTTTCCCATCAACTTTGGGAAGATGCAGCCTCTGAAGGCACCTGGCTTTTCTCACTCTCGTGGTCCAGTATGTCATGGGTGGCCCCTTTTTTGGGCCTGCTCACCACCATCTTCTTTATCCTTTTAGTGGGACCATGTATCTTCAAAATTCTAATTAAGTTTATTTCTTACATTATCAATGCCTTATTAGGCATGTGGGGATTTCATCTAGTTCCATCCAGGGTGCTGGACCTGTCTTCCCTCCCCCTCAATAGAATAGCCAGAAGGGTTTATGCCCTGTCAGGCAGGGATAATGCCCTAACCAGCAGGAAGCAACTACAGAAGGATGACCATCGCCCCTCAGCGTCCCCTTAAGAATGAGGGCGTGAACTCTCTGAGGGGGGAGTTGAGGCAGGTTAGCGTAGTTAAAGGGGGAAGGCGGCTGGCCAGGCAGACAACATGGCTGCCAGACAAGATGGCCAACAGACAAGAGGGCCGACAGACCACATGGCTGTGAGACCCTGCCTAGAGACGTCCTGAGAAGAAGGTTGAGATCCTGGACACGAGAATGTCATTTGGAACGAGAGGGAAAGCCCTGGATATCCTTAAAAGGGACCTCATCAGTGGGCCTCCTGGGGAACTGACAGGTCAGGTAATGAATCACAGCATCAAACAGCTGGGACCCTCAGACATTAGCAAGGGGAGGAATAATTAATAGCTTAAAAGGTGACCACACAAGCCAAGTCTTATTCTCTCTGCCTAGAGGAGCCCACATCAAATCTCAGTGCATATTTCTGTCCTCTCCCATTTCTCAGCAAATTCTGTTCTTTCCCCCCATGTCTCAATAAATTCTTTTTACAGAGAAGAAGGAGGAGGGATAAGGAGGGAAAAGGAGGGAGAAGGAGGGAGAAGAAGAAGAAGAGGAGGAGGAGGAGGAGAAGAAAAGGAAGAAGAAGAGGAAGAAAAGGAGGAAGAAGAGGAAGAGGAAGAGGCTGAGTTCAAGGGCCTGCAGGGAGGGTTTCCGAGGAGTCGAGGCAGCTCTGGGCATGGGGAGACCAGCAGCAAAGCCCAGTGGCCGAGCGAGAGCGGAAGCAGTGCCAGCATGGCTGAGCCTCTTGGAAGGGTAGAAGGAGCGCTGGTAAGAATCCATGCCTCGGTTTCTCCCAGCTACAACACTTTTTTTTTGCTCAAGAATGTATGCAGCAGAGTACCTTCATAAAGATGAAACTTCTTTGTTTCCTTTCTTTTTATCTTTGAAACACTAAAATAGCTCTCTTTTTAAGGGGTGGCTGTGTAAGGATTTAAGGGAGCTACTCTTCAAAAAAAAGTAATGTGGGGGGGCGGCTGTGGCTCAAATGGCTGGGCGTCCGTCTGCCATATGGAGGGACCTGGGTTCGATCCCCGGGGAGCCATGCAGCAGGATGATGACGTAACAGGGGAGAGACAAGACGAGATGCTCCGAAAGCTCCAGAAGCCAGGAGCTGAGGTGGCACAGGCAGCAGAACACCTCTCTCCTACATTGGAGGTCTCCAGGATCGAATCCTGGTGAAGACCGGAGGAGGAGGATGAGAAGAGATGGCAGGAAACACACACAGAGCATTGCCCAGCGAATGGACACAAAACAGCAAATGGGGAAGAGGGGGGTTTAAAATGGATAAAGTAAATAAAATCTTATAAAAAAAAAAAAAAAAAAAAAGTAATGTGAGTAAGCCGGATACAAAAAGACAAATAACGTATGATCTCGTTTATATGAAACACCCAGGAGAAGCAAATTCACAGACAGATGGTGGTTTATAGGCTACGGGGTTAGGGGGAGGCCGGAAGAGAGAATTATAACTTAATGAATGAGGAGTTTCTGTTTGAGGAGATGAAAAAGGAGGGGTAATGGATACCGGTGGTGGTAGTACAATATTGTGGATATAATTAATACTACTGAATTGTACACTTGAATGTGGTTAAAATGGGTAATTCCTGCAGTAAAAATTACGGTGGGCTGGGGTAGGGCTGAAACAAGACTGGCCAGTATCAGTAGGTGCTGAAGCTGGATGTTACGTTATATAATTTTCTGTACTTGTACTAGTCCCTCTACTTCTATTTATGTGTTTGAAAGTTTCTATAATAAAAATTTTTTTAATGCAAACTAGAATTGTGAAAAACATGTATACCGGCAATTAAAATGCTTATGGAATGGGAAAACAAAAGTAATGTGAAGACTTAAGCATGCCATTCTTATGCAGTTGTACCCACACTTGTAGGGCAGCCACTCTTAGAAGGGAAGCCCCGCTTCCATTGTCCCCAAAGAAGCAGCAGTCCACTTGGGGTGGGTGCACAAAAGAAAGCGAGGGTCCTGAGGGAGGGAACGACGGTGCCTGTGCCAGGGGGCACCTGAACCTGGGTGTGGCTCCTGATGCCAGAGTTCAGCCCGGGAGGCCCCTGGGC
This sequence comes from Tolypeutes matacus, assembly GCA_026826555.1. Classification (NCBI taxonomy): domain Eukaryota; kingdom Metazoa; phylum Chordata; class Mammalia; order Cingulata; family Chlamyphoridae; genus Tolypeutes; species Tolypeutes matacus. The sequence goes on along the minus strand of JAKSZT010054548.1, from coordinate 4,231,233 downwards.
TGTGGTCAGGGCACAGCTCTCCTGCAAGTGACCAACGTGCCAGCACCGAGGGCAGTGGCCAGGATAGAGGCGTCCAGGAAATAAATGCCCAGGCAGCCTGCCGCCGCGCTGCTAGATCTCGTTTATTTTTGTTCTTCCAAGGAACTGCCCATGAAGGTTCCAGTCACCGTGTGAGTCAGAGTCTCGCTCCCCCAGAGCTGCTGTAAGCTTGCTTCCATTCCACCCTCTCCCCCTTCCTGCACTGTCTGAAATGCCGCTCACTGCTCCTCTGGCTGCTGCATCAGTTAGGGGGTGGGCTGGACTGACTCCAGGGAGCAGGAGGAGAGGAGGGGCATGGGCACCAGTATGTGAGTATGTGACAAAAAATGACATTCAAAACAGCGAGGAAAGGAGTGGGTCATACAAAACTGTTAGGAAAAATTGCCTAGTAACTAGTTAGGGGGAGAACATTAAATCCTTACCTACGAAATAAATAAATTTTTTTGTAAAAAAATAAATTTAATATAAAAGTAATAGAAAGCAGGAACTAATAATAAATTAATTTTGAGAACAAACAATTGAAAACTTCTATGTGGCAAAAACAAAATCACATACAAAGTTGAAAGACAAATGACAAACAGGAAAATATTTAACAACATGATGTGAGGCAAAGGATCAACATCCATAATATTAAAAGAGCTTGTACAAATAAAAAAATAAAAATTTGAATAGGAAAGTAATGAGCAAAAGTCACAAACAGGTAATTGAGAGTGTAAATTGTCAATAAATGTATGAATAAATGTTCAATTTCACTAAAAATCCAAGAGGCAAACTTAAACAATAATGACATACAACAAAAAGGTGAACAATCCAATTAAGAATGGGCCAAGGCCTTAAATAAATATTTTTCCAAGAAGATACATGAATGGCCAATAAGCACATGAAAAGATACTCAACATTGTTAGCCTTTAGGGAAATACAAATCAAAACCACAATGAGATTCCACTTCACACCCACTAAAGTGGGTATTATTGTGAAAACAGAAAATAATAAATGTTGGTGAGGATGCCAAGAAATAGGAACTCTCGAGCATTGTTGGTAGGAACATAAAATGGTGTGGCCACTGTTGAAAACAGTTCCACAGTGCAGCAGAAAGCTAAATACAGAATTACTATATGACCTGACAGTCTCACTTCTAGGTATATACCCGAAAGAATTGAAAACAGGAACTCAAACAGGTATCCGTACACCAATGTTCATAGCAGCATTATTCACAACGGTCAAAAGATGGAAGCAGGGAAGCGGCTGTGGCTCAATCAGTGGGGCTCCCGTTTACCATATGGGAGGCCCTGGGTTCGGTTCCCGAGGCTTCCTGGTGAGGGCAGGCCCGCCCGCGCGGCGTGGTTGGCTGACCCGGCGAGCGCAAGCAGCAAGGGGGGGATAAATGAATGAATAAATAAAATCTTAAAAATAAATAAATAAATAAATAAAAATAAATAAATAATTAAAAAAAAAAAAAAAGATGGAAGCAACTCAAGTGTCCGACAACGGATGAAAGGATAAACCAAATGTGGTTTTCTATACAAGGGAATATTACTCAGCCTGAAAACAGGATGAAACAAACAAACAAACAAAACCCAGAATGAAGTCCAGGTGCATGCTACTATGTGGGTGGATATTGAAGATATCATGTTGCGTGAAATAAGCCAGACACAAAAGGACAAGTATAGTATGAGCTTAGTTACATGAAATGATCAGGATATGCAAATTCATAGACAGAAAGCAGACTGCAGAGTACCAGGGGCAGGAGCAGTGGAGAATGGGTCGTTAATGCTTAATGGGCGCAGAGTTTCTGTTAGGGGTGATGGAAACCATTTGTTAATGGAGGGTGGTGATGGTCGCACAAATTACAGATGTAATTAGCACTACTGAACTGTATGCTTAAAAGTGGTTAAAATGGGAAATGTTATGTTATATATATGTTACCACACAAAAAAAACAGTAATGAGATAATTTTCACCTATCAGATCAGCAAAGACTTAAAAAAATCGATCCAACTCCAGCATTGATGTGGTTGGGAGAAACGTGCACTCTGCCTTCCCTGTGGGCATGTAAAATGCTATGACTTTTACAAAGGGCAATCTGACAAGAAATATTGAAACTTCAGATGTGTATATTCTTTGATACAACAATTCTATTTGCAAGACTTAACCCCAATGAGATAATCGCACAAATTTGAAAAGATGTATTCACACTTGATTTATAATTTTTTAAAATAAGAAACAAACTTAATGTCCATCAGTAGGGGCTGGTGAAGTAACTTGGATACAAACATCCATGGAATACTACGCAGCCCTTAAAAGGAGTGATGTCAATCCATAGCGGCAGGGGATGGCGTCATCAACGTGGCAATGTAGGACATCCCCTGGAAAAGTCCCCCCTCAGAATCAACTAATTGAAGGACAAATACCACTTGCTTGGAGCTCTGGAGGATGATAGAGATTGGAGAAGGGCTCCACAAATGCTGAATCAAAGAAAAAGCAACACCAAAACCAGGTAAGAGGCTAGCGGCCCAGGCCTGGCGGTCCGGAGGCCTCGTGGAGAGGCAGCACGGCCTGGGCCCCTCCTGCCCTGGCTGCAGACCCCAGAGCCACACAGCAGCGAGTCAGAACCCACACACATCCAGGCCCAGGGACCCAAGTCCACAGAGACACAGGGCGGAACGCAAGGGGCTGAGGAGGCCACTCACAGAAGGGCCCCCAGGGAAGGAAGAGACTGGCAGCAGTGTCGGCAAGAGGTGTATGCTCAGCCCAGTCTCTGTTTGCTGGACCATCTGAGTGCGAAATGGATCTTTCTGGATTGACCCCATCTGGCTCCCAGGGTGGGAGACACAAAAGGGGAAGAAACTGGAGGCACAAAAGCCTCACGGGGGAGAACAAGGCGGCAGGTGGGGAGATTGAGGTGCTGTGAGAGCACATGGGTCCCAGGAAGAGAAAAGTGTAATGAAAAGGGGAACCTGAGTGAGGGAGAGAATTGAAACAAATCATAGGAGTTGGGGAGAAAATTCTGCACAGAAACAAGCACAAACGTTTTCTTCTCAGGGAAAATTAAGATACCTGGAGAAGGAAATGTTTCTGGAGGTGAAGCAATTGCACAAAAGGTGCAATCTTAAAACCGTACCACATATCCAGGGCAAGAATCAGATGAAGAAGAGCTAAGAAAATCTGAACAGTTAAACAAAGGCTCCTCTAAAGGCCTAGAATAAGTTGGACCAAGTCTATATATACAAAGTCCTGGAAACTCTATAACAAAGCAACTAGAGCTAAGAAACTAATTCAACAAAGTGGCAAGGCACAAGATCAACACCCAAAAAATCAGTAATGTTTCTATACACTAGTAACAAGCAATCTGAGGAGGAATTATTTATTTAAAAATTCTATTTACAATAGTAACTAAAAGGGGTTGGATGTAGCTCAACTGGTTGGGCATCCGTCTCCCATATGGAGGGACCCAGGTTCGATCCCCGGGACCTCCCGGTTTAAAAAAAAAAAAAAAAAAATAGTAACTAAAAGAATCAAATATCTAGGGATAAATTTAACCAAGGATGTAAAGGATTTACATCCTAAATAAATGGAAGGACATTCCATGCTTATGGATTGGAAGACTAAAAGTGCCAAGATATCAATTCTACCCAATCAAATTCTACCCAATCAAATTTTGACTGGCAATCTCAGTCAAAATTCCAACAGCCTACCTTGGGGAAATGGAAAAGGCAATCATCAAATTTATTTGGAGGGGGATGGATGTGGCTCAAATGGTTGGGCATCTGTCTCCCATATGGAGGGACCCAGGTTTGATCCCAGGGACTTCCCAGTAAAAAAATAAAATAAAATAAAATAAAATGTTAAAAAAAAAAATTATTTAGAAGGGTAAGGGACCCCAAATAGCCAAAACCATCTTGAAAAAGAAGAAAGTTGGAGGACTCACACTTCCTGACTTTAAAGCTTGTTAGAAAGCTGCAGTGGTCAAAAGAGCACGGTACTGGTACAAGGGTAGATATATAGACCAATGGAATCAAATTGCGAGTTCAGAAATAGACCCTCACATCTAGGGCCAATTGAGTTTTGACAAGGTTGTCAAGTCCACTCAATTGGGAAAGATTAATCTCTTCAACAAACAGTGCTGGAAGAACTGGATATCCACATGCAAAATAATGAAGGGGGACTCCCATCTCATACCATATACAAAAATTAACTCAAATGGATCAAAGTCCTAAATATAAGAACTAGGACTATAAATTTCCTAGAAGAAAATGTAGGGAAGTATCTTCAGGATCTTGTGTTAGGCAATGGTTTCTTAGACTTTCCACCCAAAGTACAAGCAGCAAAAGAAAAAAATAGATAAGTGGAACCTCATCAAAGTTAAAAACTTTTGTGTATCAAAGAACTTTATTACAAAAGTGAAAAGATAGCCTATTCAATTGGAGAAAATATTTGAAAACCACATATCCAATAGGGGTTTAACATCCAGAATATAAAAAGAATCTGTGACAGTTTGAGATTATTTTTGTGAATCTCCAAAAGAGAAAGATTATGTTTGTAAATGAATCTGTTGCTCTGGGTGTGATACCCTTTGATTGTATTAAACTGAGTGAGGGGCCTCTGATTAAGTTTACTTGATAAAATCAATTTAGGGCTTCTGATTGGGTCACGTCAGTAAGGTGTGACTCAGGTTGAGTCTCCGCCCCCTTGGGGGACTGACATAAACAGACATTCACTCAAGAAAACACAAAGGAAGAGGAGAGAATTTTGTCATTTTGATCCTGCCATGTGACAGAAAGGAGAAGGCTCAAACGGCTAAAGCCCCAGGAAGAGATTCGCCTGATAGTTTGCAGCTGACCTTGGGAAGAGAGCCGAGACTGACATAGGAAGCCCTGAGAGACGAGCCCTGTGCCAGCCCACAGCTGAGATTGGGAAGCAGCTGGGCCCATGGAGCCTCAAGAGGAAGAGGAAGCCCACGAAGGAGAGACCAGGTAGAGGTCAGCAACCATCTTGCTTCAAAACGTGGCAACTGACTTTGGTGAGAAAGCAGCTTGAGCTGGACTCTTTAGGGCCTTGGAACTGTAAGCTTTTACCCCAAATAAATACTCTTTATAAAAGCCAACAGATTTCTGGTACTTTGCATCAGCACCCCTTTGGCCGACTAATACAGAATCCTACAACTCAACAATAAAAAGACAAACAAGGGAAACGGATGTGGCTCAAGCGAGTGGGCTCCCGACTACCATATGGGAGGTCCCAGGTTTGTTTCCCGGGGCCTCCTGGTGAAAGTGAGCTGGCCCACGCGGAGTGCTGGCCCAGCAGAGAGCTGTCCTCTGCGGAGTGCTGGCCCGCGCAGAGAGCTGGTGCAACAAAAAGAGACAAAGAGGAGAGACACTGAGAGACACAACAAACCAGGGAGCTGAGGTGGCTCAAGCGATTGAGTGCCTCTCCCACATCGGAGGTTCCAGGATCAGTTCCCGGTGCCTCCTAAAGAGAAGACGAGAAGAGAAGACAAGCAGACATAGAGAGCACAGTGAATGGACACAGAGAGCAGACAGTGAGTGCAAAACAACAAGGGGGGAATAAATAAAATAAATCTTAAAATAAAAAAAGACAAACAACCCAATTAAAAATGGTCAAGTACCTGAAAAGACATTTGTCCAAAGAAGATATACAAATGACTAAAAACCACATCAAGGGAGGAGATGTAGCTCAGAGGTTCAGCACCTGCTTCCCATGTATGAGGTCCCAAGTTCAATTTCCGGTACCTCCAAAATAAATAAATGAATAAATAGCTCAAGGAGTAGCAAAAGGATCTTTGTACGAAGGAAGCATTCAAAAGAAGGAAAAAAAAAAACGCATGAAAAGATGCTCAACATCATTAGCTACTAGGGAAAAGAAAATCAAAACCACAATGGGAATCTGTTTCACACCCACTAGAAAGGCTTCTATTTAAAAAAAAAACCCAGAAAATTACGAGTGTTGGAGGGGATGTAGAGGAAAAGGAACAGTCATTTATTGCTGGTAGGAATGTGAAATGGTGCAGGCTCTGTGGAAGACAGTTTGGCATTCCTAAAAAAGCTATGTATAGAATTACCATATGACCTGACAATCCGACCTCTAGGTATAAACCAAAAAGAACTGAAAGCAGGGGCTTGAACAGATATTTGCACACCAATGCTCATGGCAGCATTATTCCTAACAGCCAAAAGACGGAAGCAACCCAAGTATCCATCAATAGATGAATGGATAAACAAAATGTGGCATATACAAACAATGGAATATTATTCAGCATTAAAAAGGAATGAAGTGGGAGTGGCTGTGGCTCAAGCGAGTGGGCACCAGTTCCTGGTGCCTCCCAAAGAAGACAAGCAGATGCAGCGAGTAGACACAGTGAGCAGACAACGAGCACAAAACAACAAGCAGACAGATGTGGGGGAGAAATAAACAAATAAATCTTTGAAAAAAAAGGAATGAAGTTCTGATATATGTGACAACATGAATGAGCCTTGAAGACATCGTGTTGAGTGAAATAAGCTAAGCACGAAAGGACAACTATTGAATGATCTCACCGATACGGAATAATTAGAATACGCAAACTCATAGAGTCAGAATCTAGAATATAGGTTGCCAGTGGCTGGGTTGGCGGAAGGGAATGTGGAGTTAATGCCTGAATTGTACAGAGTTTCTATTACGGTTGATTGTAGAGTTTTGATAATGGATGGTGGTGATGGTACAACAGCATTGCAAACGCAATCAGCAGCACTGAATTATACGTGTGAACGTGATTTAGGTCACACATATGTTACTAGTACAAAAATTAAAAGAAAAACAGTCCTGTACAACAGAACGAACCCTACAGTAAATGATGGACTATAGTTAATTTCACAATTATAAAAGTGTTCTTTCATGAATTATAACAAATGTACCATATTAATTCAAGGTGTTAATAATAGGGTGGTATATATTTTATACATTTTATACATGATATTTCTGGAAACCTAAAACGTCTCTAACAAAAAAAAATCATGAATAAAAAAAATCTATGTCGACAGAAACGATGGCTTCCATTACTACTGCTTTGAGGCCTGTGTCATTCAATTACATCAACCCACCTCACCTGCAGAGTTTCCGACACTCCTTCCTTATTAATCAAAGCCGTCTTCCAAACCATTCTCATCCACGTGGACTTAAGTGTCTGTGTGACCACACCATCTCAATTCCAGTCTCAAGAATTCTTGAATTCCTCATTTAAAGCGTAATACAGGGAAGCGGCTGTGGCTCGATCGGTGGGGCTCCCATTTACCATATGGGAGGCCCCGGGTTCGGTTCCCGGGGCCTCCTGGTGAGGGCAGGCCCGCCCGCACGGCATGGTTAGCTGACCCAGCGAGCACAAGCAGCAAGGGGGGGATAAATGAATAAATAAATAAATAAAACCTTTAAAAATAAAATAAAATAAAATTTAAAAAAAATAAAGCATAATATAGCAGAAGCTGATGTGGCTCAGTGGTCGAGGGCCAGCTTCCCACTTATGAGGTCCCAGGGACAATCCCTGGCCCAAGTAAAAAATAAAAATAAAAAATAATAAATAAAATAAGATGTACTACAGTAGATTGATGATTTACAGTCACGCACTCTCACGGCCATGGTATACACAGCTGGCCCAGCTCTCACGCTGCTGAGTCGCCTGCCCCCGGCTCTGAGCACACTCCGTCACTCCCCCACTGGTCGGCTCCACACTCCTGATACCTTTGCTCCCTCTTTGCTCCGGGCCCTCTCATCCACCACCACGCACCCTGTCCCTGTCGCTGTCAGTCAGCCACCTCCCTGCTCCGGGGCAAGCTCTGGCTTGCCAACGTCTTGGATTCCTCTGCCTCGGGGTCTTCGCTGCACCTGCTGCAAAGCTCGTCCCTGAGTGACCTGGAGCGTCTGTTGATTCACGCCCAGGCTGCCGAGCCCTGCTCCCCGATTGCAGGGGGCCCTCGTCCCACAAAGCTGAGGGACAAGCCTGAGACAAGGTTTGAGCACACAATGTCTCTGTGAGATATAATCCCAAACAGAGGGAGGCCGAGTGGGGAGGTGGGGGAGAAGGAAGGTGCCAAAACAGGGTTCGCCCTGGAGGCAACTGGAGCTCGGTTCCCCTGGGGACCACTGGGAGATTGTCAGGAGCCACCTGCGAGCTGTCGCACCCCGCTCCTGTCTGTCCCTGGTCGAGGCTCCTCGAGGGCATTAGCTCGTTCTTTCCAGGCTGCCCAGCAGCAGGTCGAGCAAGCTCCCGGCCCGAGAGCAGAGGTGTAGACGGCTGCCGGGGAGGCTGTCAGCGTGGCTGCACCACGACGCTGCGTGCTGGCAGGGCAGTAGTGAGGCACCAACTGCATACACGGCAGCCCGCTGCGGGCTTTCCCCCTCCCCTCCTCGCTCACAGAGGAACCCGCCAAGTTCCTGCCACCAATCTTCACCCCCCCACTAGAGGAGGCCTCCCTCCGCCCCCCCAGTCCTGGCCCTCGGTCTCCTCTCTGCTCAGAGACCCCCCTCAGCTGACCACTTCCTCTCCACTGGTCTCCTCCCATCTCACAGAAACAACCAGAAACAGCCCCTTGGACCCCGCCTTCCCTTCCAGTCACTGACGCTCTCCTCTAGATTTATTTTTTCATATCTTCTTTTATTATTATTTTCACCAATGGCTTTTAGCATAATCACAAGGCTGTGCTCTCATCAGCACAAGAGAGTTTAGAGCAATTTCATTACTCAGAGAAGACAGGCTCCACACCCCTTAGCAGTCCTCCCCCAGCCCCACATAGCCACTAAGGCAACTGCATCTTTCTAGGCTGATCTATACTGACATTTTATATAAACGGAATCGTACAGTGGGTAGTCCTTTGTGTCTGGTTTCTTCCACTTAGCATAATGGGGCTTCTTTTTGGTCTGACATTAACATCTTGTAGTGTTAACATACATTTGTTCAATTTCAATGAAAAGCAGTCTTATATATGCAACTTGACCCATAGTCATACCTCACGTATGTTACTGCGCCCTACAGTCCCACGTCACGTTTTCCACCTGTCCCTCTAGTAAAGGTAAAGGCCTTCTTGCCTCACTGAAAGTGCCTTCAACGGCTGGCCACGGTCCCCCCACCCACCACTGCTTCTCCACGGCAGCTGCTCTCGCCAGGCTCACAAATGACCTCCTGTAGCAAAGCCAGAGGGCACCTCAGTGCCAGCTCTCTCGCCCTCCAGGCAGTGTTTGGCTGCTTAGTGAGCTCTTCTCCTGGGTTCCATGACGTCTATTCTGGCTTTCCTCCTTTCTCTCTGGCCACACCCTCACAGTCTCTCTCTCTTTTTTTTTTTTTTTAGGTTTATTTATTTATTTTTTTAATTTCTCCCCCCCTGCCTCCCTGATGTTTTTGTGCTGTCTGCTGCCTGTGTGTTCTTCTGTGTCTGCTTGTCTTCTCTTTAGGAGGCACCAGGAACTGATCCTGGGACCTTCCGGAGTGGAGAGAGGCGCTCAATCTCTTGCGCCACCTCAGCTCCCTGGTCTGCTGCGTCTCTTATTGTCTCTCCTCTGTGTCTCTTTTTGTTGTGTCATCTTGCTGTGCCAGCTCTCCACTCGGGTCAGCTTGCCTTCACCAGGAGGCCCTGGGAATCGAACCCTGGACTTCCTGTAAGGTAGACGGGGGCCCAGTTGCTTGGGCCACATCCGTTTCCCCTCACAGTCTCTTCATTCGCCTCTGAGATGGTGCTGTTCTCAGCTCTCCAGCATTCTCCATCGGGTCTCGCCACTTCCATGCCTCTTACTTCCATTCTAAGTCGATGACTCCTTGAGCTACAGAAACAACCTAGATTTCTCCCCTGAACTCCAGCCCTAATGCACAAATACACCCATTTCTGTCATTTTGACCAAGTCATTAAACTTACTTTAACCAATTTTTGTTTTCCTTTTTTTTTTCCCTTACACTGTGCACCTGCTTCAGTGCTGAGGCCTGCGCACAAGGCCAGGCAATGGATCGGGCTACGGATTGCTCTGGCATGGGACACTATGAGAGGTGCAGGGGGACGGGCCTGCCATAAATCCAAACCTACGCATTCTTTAACCAATTTTCTTGAGTAAAAATGGAAATGATCTCTTACATCTTTTTAAAAAACATTTTATTCTAAAATAATTATGGATTCACAGAAAGTTGCCAAAATAGTTCCGTGAGGTCCCGTATACATGTCACCCAGTTACATTTTACATACTGTGATATCAAAGCCAGGTAGCTGGCATTGGTACAATGTGTGTACATTCCATGCCATCTTATCACGTGTAGAGTCTTATAACGCCCACTGCGATCGAGATAAAGAACACAATCTCCCTTGCTTGCGTCTCTTCTTAAATATTTCTTTTTTAGTTCCCATCAGATTGTGGCTCCTTGAGGGCAGGGACCTACGTGGTATTGGGCTTTGCTGCTCAGGCTCTAACATGGTGCCAGCTCCCAGAAAGCACGGGCAAATGTTTGTGAAAGCACCGACAGTCAACCCTCTTGTTATTGATGGACTTCACTGACAGCACAATTATAAAAATCTTTCTTCATGGATTGTAACAAATGCACCACACTAATGCAGGGTGTACATAATAGGTGCTATATGGGGACTCTGTATTTTCTGTATGATTTTTCTGTAGCACTACAACTTCTGTAATTAAAAAAAATGTTTGTGAAAGCGAGGATGAATGAGAGGAAGGGGGATTCCACCCGTGGAGCCAGGGCCACCGGCTATTGCCTAGACCTGCGCCAGTGCCCGCTGGCCCCAGCCCAGGATGCCACCCGTTGGGCGAGAGGCTGGCGGCTGCAGGTGCCGGCGCCTGAGGCGCACCTCAAGTGGCTCCCGTGACCACTGCCTCCACCCAGGGCCTCTCGGCAGTCCCACACCTCGCCTCGTGCCAGCCACCTCTCCGCCCCTCTGGGGCCTGCCCCGCTCGGCCTCACGGCCACACCTTCCCGGGCTTGCTGGCAGAACACGTGAGACCGTCGGGACTCGGCTTTTCCTCCGCCCTGCTGGCATGGGGCAACGTTTGTCTCAAGGTCCAGGGCATTTGCCTCAGTCCGAGGGCATGATTCAAAAATTCTGCTGAACAGTAATTGCTCTGGATAAGTGAAAACTATTTCTCTTTGCTCAGTAATTGAGATAGTCAATAGGAGAAGTCTGCAGCTGGGAAGAATGGAAACTCATAGAAAAACCAGCTGAAGAAAATGCAGGCAACTCCACATGCATCCAGGGCTATAAGGCCCACATAGAACATGGGTTTTTGGTTTATTTTTTGTTTTGCCACCAAATTACTATCACTATTAGAAAGAGAAATAGGGAGTATTTATTCAGCTGTGATCCATTATGACAATGGATTTTAATGAAAGCACTTTTGTTTTCCTTAAATAGCATGGTTAAAGTCTCTGAAATGAGAAAGCTTGGCATGGAATCTTTGTGTCAGCATGAGGAATTTGCGTTGTCTAGTCTGCAAGTCTCAAAGAGCGGTTATGTGATTTCCAAGCCTTGAACTCATTTATCAGTTGTAGTTTATAAACTTGATGCAGCAATGTGTAAGCTGACATCATGCTTCCAGAAGAGTGGTTTGGAACTTGTCCATTTGTGGATTCATTTTCAGTAGAGGAAGTGAGAGGAGTGGAATTAAGGCAATACCTGTGCCTCTTCATCTGGGGAAATTTGGGGATTTGGATGTACAGTGCATCTTGTACAATGACTAGAGGACCGAACTGACCTCATGTCAAGATTGGTTTGAGGGAGCAGATGTGGCTCAAGCAGTTGGGCCCCCACCTCCCACATGGGAGGTCCCGGATTCGGTTCCCGGTGCCTCCTAAAGACAACGAGCAGACAGACACACAAGGGAGCCATCTGGGATGGTGGGGGGATTGGGGGATAATTTTTTAAAAATAGATTTGACTTTAAAGACCTATATTCACAGAAAGCAAATGCAGAAAGGAAATGTTTAGAAAGGAAGGGATCCTTGTTTTGTTCACTGGTAATCCCCCAGTGGCGCATGATGAGCTGTCAGGTAGTTTTTGTTGAGTGAATAGTCAATCCTTACAACCGTGTGCAAAGGAGAAGGAACAAATCAACAGGTATTCAATTGTCCACAGGCCCGGGGCACCCTGGGTAGCAATGTCATGACTCATCCCCAGGCATGCTGGGCCACAGCGGCATGAAACAGAGGGGAGGGAGAAACACGAGTCAGAAGAGCAAGGGCTGTGGGGATTCCTGCATCAGCTCTGGAAACCACCCACAGTCCAGGTCAGCTTGGGTCTGGTTTGAGCAGACTGTCCTATCCGGGGGGTGGGGCATGACAGGGGGGTCCAGGGGACAGGCTAGGATCAAGAGGGATGGAGAGCAGTTGAGCCCTAGCAGAACCCAGTCGGTGGCTGAAGGTAAAAGAAAAGGGATTTGGTCTTGTAGGAAGGGACCAGGAAAGAGGCAAGCAGGGTGAAAGGATCCAAGTGCAAGCACAGAACGAGCGTGCGGGACAAGGAAACTGATCAAAGCCCAGATCTACTGGGCTAACATGGTAGGCACTGGGGAATGCTGGAATCTGCTGGGTCTGTAAGGATGCCTGGGGCGCACAGCTTTCTAGGTCACTGTTGGCAAGATTCTAACAGTCACCAAGAGGTAGGCAGCGCTGAGCCTGCAGGGAGAGCACCAGATCAGCTCCCTCGTTGCATGCTTCCACAGTACCCTTAGCAGCCTTTTGGGTAGCACTCATCACACTTACAGTTACCGCAAGGACATTTATTCCTTTCTGGTCTATTTTCACGTGGCTCACCACTATGTCACTAGCATCGATAGTTGGCACAGACTACTTAGTATGCGTGAAAGAAAGAGCCAGCGCCTCCCTCTGGAAGAGGCTTGGAAAGCCGAGACCAGCTCTACAACTGACCAGGCTTACATCCCAGCAGTATTCCTTACGTCCTTGCAGTACAATAAGAGGAATTTAATTCACGGCTGGAACTGAGGGGAAGGAAGGCTGTCAACAGGCATGACCTGTCCTGCAGAGCAAACCTACCAGGGCCGTTCTGCCACACTGCCGTCATTGTCCTGGGCAGCACCACTGGGGTTTCAGCTGGAATTACACATTTTGCTCTTTGAATAGTGTGTTCTCACACCAGCATTTTCTTCTACTTTAAAGAAGAGAGCAAGTAACACAGCATGAGGTTCAAGGAGAGGAAAAGTGAGGAGCAGAAAGAAGAGGGAAAGGAAAGGAAAGATAAAAGATCCCATTACACTTGTGCCAGGACTGGATTTCGGCTCTGATCGCCTCACCTTGTAGTTACCACCCCACCATGGCCGCCCCTGACTTCCATCTCCAAACCCTGCAGTTGAAGCAGCCCCCGGCCTGGGCAGAGCTTCCCGCCCGCCAGGCACCAGCACCGTCCGCCTCGGCTCTGGCCCTGACTTCTGTACCACTGAAGTTAGCTCTGCGGGGGCCGCCGATCTTGGGGCTTGTTTTCCTTCTTGCGTGAATGTCCAAATCAGAGCTGGAAGCTCTTACACTCTAGAATGTCTCTGAAGTCAAAGCTAATAAATGACTGAAAGGATGGGCATGGCAGGATAGAAAAACGTCTCTGTGTGCATGTGTGTATTTTTTTTTCTTTATTAGGGAAGTTGTGAGTTGTTTGTCCTTTTGTTGTTGAGGGATTTCTTTATATATTCTGGATATTAAACCCTTAGAGGATATGTGTTTCCCAAATATTTTCTCCAATTGTGTAGGTTGTCATTTTACTTTTGTGGTAAAGTCCTTTGAGGCACAAGTTTGTTTTTTTAATTTTGAAGACGTCCCATTTATCTATTTTTCCTTTTATTGCTTATGCTTTGGGTGTAAAGTCTAAGAAATCATTGCCTAACACAAGTTCCTGAAGACGCTTCCCTCTGTTTTCTTCTGGGAGTTTAATAGTTCAGGCTCTTATATTTAGCTTTTTGATCCCTTTTGAGTTGATTTTTGTATATGGTGTGAGGCAGAGGTCTTCCTTTCTTCTTGCTGCTGGAGATCCAGTTTTCTCAGCACCATTTGTTGAACAGACTGTTCTTTTCCAGTTGAATGGTCTTTGTCCCCTTGTCAAAAATCAGCTGGCCATAAATATGAGAGTTGATTTCTGAGCTCTCAATTTTATCCCATTGGTCTATATATCTACCTTTGTGCCGACACAGTGCTGTTTTGATTACTGTGGCTTTGTAATAAGTTTTAAGATAAGAAAGTGGGTGTCCTCCAACTTCATTCTTCTTTTTCAACATGACTTTAGCTATTTGGGGGTCCTTACCCTTCCATATAAATTTGATGATTGGCTTTTCCATTTCTGCAAACAAGATTGTTGGAATTTTGATTGGCATTGTGTTGAATCTATAAATCCCTTCGGGTAGGATTGACAGCTTAATGATATTTAGTCTTCCAATCCATGAACATGGAACATCCTTCTATTTATTTAGGTCTTCTTTGATTTCTTTTAGCAATGTTTCATAGTTTTCTGTGTAAAATCCTTTACATACCTGGTTAGATTTATTCCTAGATATTTGTTTCTTTTAGTCACTATTGTGAATGGAATTCTTTTCTTGATGTCTTCTTCCAATTGTTCATTGCTTGCATATAAAAACACTACTGATTTTTGCATGTTGATCTTGTATCCTGCCACTTTGCTGAATTCATATATTATCTCTAGAAGGTTTGTTGTGGATTTTTCAGGATTTTTTGGTATATAGTATCATGTCATCTTCAAATAGGGAAAGCTTTACTTCCTTTCCAATTTGGATGCCTTTATTTCTAATTCTTGTCCAATTGCTCTGATAGAACTTCCAGTACCATGTTGAAGAACAGTGGTAACAGTGGGCATCCTTGTCTTGTTCCTGATCTTAGAGGGAAAGCTTTCGGTCTTTTCATCATCAAATAGGATGTTAGCTCTGGGCTTTTCATATATGCCCTTTATCATGTTGAGGAAGTTTCCTTCTATTCCTAATGCTCAAAGTGTTTTTATCAAAAAGAAGGTGTTGGATTTTGTCAAAGGTATTTTCTGCATCAATTGAGATGATAGTGTGGGTATTTTTCCTTCATTGAGTTAATATGGTGTATTACATGTGTGTATTTTAGCCTAATAGGAAAAATGCTGCAAATATAATTCCAGCAGGACAAAATGCTATGCAACTGGAAAAGAAAGGCCAAAGTATATAAACTGAAGAAAAACCAATGTATGCCCTCATCAGATCTAAAAGGACTTGATGTTTGCAAAAACACTGGCCTGTGAGGCAAACTGCTGTAAGAGATGATGTGTGTAGATCTGGAACATGGAATTCTTTGCCCCTTATTTTTATTTATTTGTTTGCTTGTATATTAGATAATTTGTAGGTTTACAGGAAAATCATGCAGAAAAGACAGAGCTCACACACACACCTTCACTAACACCATTTTCCCCACCAGCATCATGCATCTGAGGGGCATCTTTGCCAAAGCTGATGAAACAAAATTATTATAACTACTCTCTCTATATATACACTATATTAGCTATAGGCCACAGCTGATGAAACAGCTATTATAATTACACTATATATAGGCTCTGTGATTCCGGGGTAGTGGGAACCAGAGCAGCCAAACGTCCCCTGAGACTTAGCTCGGGTACTTCAGTCTGGGTAACAGCGGCAACGGCAGAGAGCGGGGGGGTTGCGTCTCCCCCACGCATCTGAGCCTCACCAGCCTGCCTTCCTAGCAACCACACCTGGCTCCCTGGTGGCAGGACCCTCTTTTTGGAACAAAGACCTGAAGACCAGCAGAGCTTAAGGTTGCGGGGACAGGAAGCAAACATCTTCCTAGTGGGTCACTAGGGGTAACAGTGAGTGGTGCACTCCCATTTCCACCCCTTGATTCCTGGACCCATGAATCCTGGCTATGGGAGAAACAGCTCCATAGAGAGGGTGCTGATTCAGAGCACACACAGTCCCCTGGAGAACACTGCCCCAGCCTTGCAAGGCATCACCAGCTATGTGGCGATCCACAGCCCACAAAAGGGCTCACTGTGTTGAACCTATGGTTTTTTTGCCCCTAATTTTAGAGCAAATAAAACAAAAGTATTTCAAAGATAATTCCAAGAGAGCTGGAAACCAACCAACCAACCAAAAGACTTGGAACTAGCAGGAGTACTTTCCAGAGAGAGGCTCGGCTTATGTGGGAAGGGCATGGATATCAGTATCCTACTCAGATGTATTGGTCTCTTGGAAAAGAGGGGATTTTGACTTTTCCATCTGGAATTAGAGTTCACTGGAGCCCCAGATGGGAAACAAAGCAGACAGAGTGTCCAGCAAGGAAGAAATGCAGCTGGTTTTGTCTCCCCAAGGGGATCTGTTGCCAAGTTTCCAGTCCAGAGCGGCGCTGTGCCAGGAAGGAGGACCAGCTAGAGGCTGGGCGTGGAGGAGGAGTGACAAGGGATCACTGGGTTGAGGCCCATTTCAGGGACTTCTGGAAACACAGTCCTCGCCCTCCTCGTGTGTTTACTGCTTTGGGGCATGTTCTCTTTTTGAAGGACAAAGGGAACCCAATCAGCAATAGCTAACTATCGTGGAAAGAGGGTATGAACGCATCCCCACCAGTGCCTCACGGTGTAAATGCAACCTAGAGTTTACTGGAGAACGAGCAGAGCTCACACAACCCCCTGCTGGCCCCAGGGAATTGTGCTTAGGCTGACACTAGACATATATTCCCAAGAGGACCCACCCCATGACGCTCTGCAGACTTATAGAGAACGATCAGTAATAAGGGACCTTTCAGATCAGGCTGCCAGCGAGGGCACTTCCAGAGCTCAGGCTGCACTCTGCCTGCTCTTCCTCGAGCGACTCAGGCCTGCCAAGACAGCTTCTTGCTAGGTACTGAAAAAGGGATACAGTGGGCCTCCTGAGACGTCTCTTCCCTCAAAAGTACTAAAAGTGGAGTCAAATACTTGTACATGCATGTTCATTGCAGCACACTATTCACGATAGCCCAAAGGTAGAAACAGCCCAAATGTGCGTCAATGGATGAAATAAACCAATTGCGGTACATATAGACAATGGCATACTATTCACCCCTGAAAAAGGAATGATGTACTGATACATGCTTCACTGTGGATGAACCTCAAAAACATTATACTAAGTGACATTATGCTAAGCCAGACACAAAAGGTCACATACCCTATAATTCCATTTATCTGAAATTTCCAGAATAGGAAATCCATGGAGACAGAAAGCAGACCGGTGGTTGCCAAGGGGTCAGGAGGAGGGGGGGTGGGGAGAGACTGCTTGATGGTACGGGGTTTTCTTTCGGGGTGATGAGATGTTTTGGAACTAGACAGAGGTGTTGGTTGCACAACATTGTGAATGTACTAATTTTATGTCATGAGAATTTCACCTCAAGGTTGAAAGGTAAAGTCCTCCAGAGCCCGAGATACCCTGTCGTCCTTGAAATAGGTTCAGAAGCCAGAGGGACATGCCAGGAACCGCCTCAGTCCACCAGGCTGAATGCCAGCAGGGCGGCGGGCGGGGACCTCAGAACTTCAGCACGGTGCTGCCTTGAGCTCAGCAGCGAGGACGACCAAGAGGCACCCTTCATGGCAACTGGACGGGCTGACACAGGGGCCGGCAGCACCTGCAGGGAGCGGTAGACACTGGGGACACGGGAGAGTCCAGAAAACCCTGGGGCCAACAGCCCCCTGGGGCACCGAGGAGCATATCCTTGGCAACAGTAGTGGCTTGGGATCGGCAGCAGTGGGACTGTTGGGGCCAGGAGACTGTGACCCACTCATTCAGTCAATAGTCTCTGCATTCAGTGGTGTGGCCTTGAGGAGTTTATTCGCCGTCACACAGCTCCCAGAAGGCAGTGGGTCCAGGAAGAGCAGGCCCTGATTCCCCACTGTTAAAAGAAGTGTTGTCAAAGCAACTTCCGATGTTCTGACCAGACTCTCTCCAAGGCTGAGGACTGACACCTCCCACCAGCGGGAAGGGGACCCAGGAACTGGGGGGCTGAAGAGCATCACTCAGCTCAGCACAGTACATCCGTGATGGGGCCCCACTGAAGTCTGCCCCTTGTTTCCTACTGGTCAGTGTGGCTCGAAAACAAGAAACACATACCTATGCACCCACATGCACACATGCCGGCAGAAGGGAGGCCGATACTTCTCATGCTGGAGTTCTAAATAAAATAAAGCCCTGAAGGAAGTACATTTCTACTCGAGCTCCCAGGATTGAACAGCATAACCAGGCACAGGGAGTGGCTCAGGTCCTTGGGAAATTCATGCCATTTTCCACAGATATCCAGACTCATGTACACTCCACCCTACGGAAGTGAAAATGTCAGTGTTCGCAACAGCAAGGTACCACCGCACCTGAGTTATCACTGGCTCCGGGGTGACTGCAAGCATAAGCTCTAACAGTTTAACCACTGCAACTAATGGAACTACTGATTTCCTACCATTTTTAAACAAGACGATCTAAATTTCCCGAAGTCGGCCTCTGTAAAGCCTGCTTGCCAGAAGACGAGAGTGTTCCTCGATTTGCTCCCAAGGAAAGCATTAGTCACAGAATGACATTATAGCATTTCAGAGCTCTGAAGGTCCTCAGAGAGCTTCATCTACCCTTATTTTGAGTGACGTTGAGTCAGGGCTTAGTGGGTTTTGGCCCATAGTCAGCAAGATTTACAAAGCAGATACCAGATACTATGTAATTTTTATTATTACCTTTTTTTTTCTGATTATAAAAACAGTGCCTGCTATTGTAGAAAATTCAGGAATGCAGAAAAGCACAAGATAAGAGACTACAAATCATCCATAATACAACCATCTGGACATAGAACTATTTGCATCTTACCACATTCTTAAGGTGTTCCTTTGGTTACAGACTATTTTTTAAAGTATATTTACCAATATATATGTTTTCTTTTTTTACCAAATTCAGATCAACTGAAAAATTTACAGTCTGAATTTTTCATTATATCATGAGCATTTTCCCAAGACATTAAATGTTCTTGAAAATCTGATTTTATTGATTATATCATATGGATTTACCATGACTTAATGATTCTCTGCTACTGGATATTTAGATTGTTTTCAAGATCCAATAAAGAGTCTTGTACCTAAATGTGAAATCTTCTCATTATTTTACTAGCTAAATTCTTAGAATTAGAGCTACTGGGTCAGAGGATAGTCATTATATCTGGTACAGAGAGGTTATAACAGTTTACATTTCCACCACGCTTTCGCCCATTCTGAATATTACCTTGTTTAAATTAAACAATAAGACTCAAGTATAAACAAAAAGATCCCTTTAGTTATGAACATGTGCTCTCAAGTCATATGTGTTCTATCTTTCCTCTACAGACATTAACTGAAATTTCTCCTAGGAAACGGCTGGTAGAATTTCACATTCATTTTCTCACTTCTTTCCTGCATTGTGTGTGAATGTTTACAAAGAGCATATATAAATTTTAAAGTTATAAAAAAGAAATTCTCAGTTAAAAACATGAGGACATCTGTGCTTTCGACTGGAGCCATTATCTTGCCGTAATTTGCTAAAATGACGATCACAAAGGAAAGAGAAGAGGCCACTTAGAAAACATGGACTTGTTCCCTTGTCCACACACATGTGAATCTACAAGAAAGAGGACATTGTAGACATCGAGGGAATGGGCACTCTTCGAAGAGGAGCGCCCCACAAACGCTGTTATGGCAAAACCGGAAGAGTGTCGCCCAGCAGGCTGCGGGTGGCGTCGTAAAAGCACGAGGGAAGGCAACATTCTAGCAGAGATACTTCATGAAGTTCTTGAGCACGTTAAGCACTCCAGGATTCGAAATAGCGTCTCGTGTATGAAACGTGTGAAGGAAAACGGTCAGGAAAAGAAGGAAGCCAAAGAGAAAACACCTGGTTCCACTGAGGCACGGGCCTGCCCCCTGCAGAGAAGCACGCGTGGTGGGAACCATGGAGAGAAGCCTGTTGCCTATGAACTCATGGCCTAATAGGGTAAAAATAAATAAAAGGCTTCTGGGTTTAAAGCAAACAAATCAGCATGAGGACATGCCTTTAACTCAGTGTTTCTACAGGTAAAGGCTTGCTGGGTTGAACACTTACTTACACACTTCATTCTGAATAATACATTATCAAATACAGAGTATTTGTTTTTCTTATGTGTCCAATGGGATCCAAGATCCAATAAAGAAAGACTTAATTTTTTAATTTTTGTTTAGTTTTTAACAGAAAGGAAACATAGTTTTAAGAGGCACTGACTTAAATAACATTATTTGATTTTCTTAGCTGAAAATGGAGGGGAAAATCATCTTTTACTATTAAAATGATGTTTAGAAAACCCAAACACCCTCCTTAGACCCTGCACCCTCTTCTATCTCTTCGACCAACTGTCTCCTTCTCCACCCACCTCCTCAGTCCAGGGGCTCGGTGATGTGTCCTTTCTCTCTCCTTGCCCTGCACTCCGAGCTGTCCCATCATCACACCTTCCACATTGTCTTTTTAAGCATCTGTCTCCCCCACTAGATTGTCGAATACTGGAACCATTCATTAAGTCAAATATTTTTTGAGCACCTGCTATTGTTTTCTAAAATAGCAGGCATCTGAAATTTGCCAAATGATATGCTAAATAAGTTTAAATAATTAAAATGCTCCATGGAATCTCTACAACAGCAGAGCCTGCAAGACATTGTCCCCATGGACTCCCCAATATAATTTCTTTGCCTGATGTGCTTCATTTGGGAAATAGCACAAAATAGTATCAGATATCAATCAGTTGATTGCTCAGCATTCCAGCTGGAAATAACCCAAATCAATGCCTCAATCCCCGCCCTCCTTCATTTCTATTTAAAATCCTGTTTCCCTGCACAAATACACATGGCACATTGTCTGGGAAAAGAAGACATCGATTCACAACATTTACTGAACATCTACTATGTACCAGTAATTTACTAAATGTTAGTTTCTCTCTTTTCCTAAATAAATATTATATATTTACTTGCTGTTGGTAACAATGAGTTTACTGTGCAATGGAAGATTTTTGCTAAAAAGAAAGAAAATTCTAAGTGGTCTCATTCTAATTTAGCCAAAGAACTATTTTTATTTTTTATTTTTTTATTTTTTTAATCGGGAGGTCCTGGGGATCGAACCCAGGTCTCTCCATTTGGGAGACGGATGCCCAACTGTTTGAGCCACATCCGTCTCCCATAATTAGCCAAAGAAAGAATCATTGCAGCTCAAAATTTCAGGAAAGTTATACGTCCTCAAGATCTTAAAGGAACCATGTCCAGTTCCTCTTTCATTTGAACTTCCCTTCAGGCATGGTTCCCAGTGTGTAATATTCCCGTCTTCTCTCCTTTCTTGCCTTCTCCTCTGATCCCCTATTGAGAATAGTGAGTCACTCACTATTATGTTTGGTCAGTCATAACAAACTTTATGAAATTTACCTGCAAGTAAAAGTTAGATGAGTAACTGGCATTAACTGTGTAAGAGGTTCTAGGTCATCACTAGTAGATGTGGCTGGGGTGGCTAGTTCACTCTTCTTTTGCAGTTATGGACACCTGGTATTCTGGAGAAGACAGCAGAGTGGGGAAAGGCCTCAGGCTTTGGGCTCAGGTCTGGCTTGGAGTCACTTCCTGATTAAACACGAATAAGTCACTTCACGGTTTTCAGCTGGAAACCATAGCTGCATTCTAGGGCTAGACTGAGCACTAGAGACAATCTATGAAAATGGTCTGGCAAACACTAGGCAATGTTCTCATTGGACATACAATTGCTTTTCTGGTCATCCCAGTAACCAACATGCTGTCTTGGATCTATTTACGGATGCTTCCAACATCTCTTCTTTGGCCTTTTAAAATCTGCTATGAATGTACTTTTAAATATAAACCTAGTGCCTTCCAAATCCAGAGGGGAGGAAAAACCAATTAAAATTACATTGCCTAAAAGTGAGTGTGCTGGAATTCAAGCTGTGAGATATTAAACAGATTAACTATCATGGGCCGTTGGTGAGGTCATAAGCCTAAAATTATCTGGCAGACCTAACTCAGACTAGCACAGACTTCTGAATTGGCACATAGCACAAGAGGTAGTTCTCCTTGTGCCCAAATATAGATGTTGACTCATACAGTCTGGGTTAAACATCCGAGGAACAAAGTGATATCATCCAAGGAGGCAGGGTGACATCAGTCTGCAAATGTTTTTCTTGTCCGTCTGGTTTTTGGTATTAGACCTTTCTGGCTCCCATGCCTCATGATTTCCGACAGCAGCTCTTAAGTACTACCCTCCTTGAGCAGCTCTGGCCTATCTTTAAATTTCCTGTACGTTATAAATATTTTTCCATGTCTGAGACAGTATCTGGTCTCCACCCTGCTCATTTTATTGAAACTGGTCTCAAAAGAGCCTCTAAAAATAGTCTAGTTGCCCAATCCAATAGATTCCTTTTCATTTTTTTCCCACTGGAACGGTGCACAATGCTTGACACGATCAGTCACCATCTCATGATTCTCTTAAATCTAAAGCCCACTTCTTACAAGCCTTCTTCACTCATTTCTCCTCTTCAACTTACCTTTAGATAGTCTCCAGAGCTATAGTTCTGGCCCTCTTCTCTGGCCACAGGCTCGCCGGGCGAGCACTTCTCCCAGCTTTCCCACTCTCACTCCCCATCACTATGGTGATGTTCCCCAAATCCAAACCCGGTCCGATCACTGCCCCAACCACGAACTTTCAGCTCTCTCACTGCTTTCACGATAAAGTTCACACACTCTTAGGAGGCTGTCAAGTCCCTCATAACCTGTTAAATCCTTCATAATCTTCTGAACTTCATCTCCCACTACCGAGCTTCTCTGATCCTGATCATGCTGCTGTGGTTTTTGTTTTGTTTTGTTTTGATCTCACTACTCTCTGCTTACGAAACTCTTACAAATCCTCCAAGGCTCAAGGCAAATATCACTTGTGAACTCTTCCTTAACACCCTGCTTTCTGCCACCATGACAGGTTTAGTGGCTTCCTCTGTTTCCATAACGTTTTTCCACACTACTAGGCTAGCGCTCATCACAGTTTATTACTGTCTATCCTATACCAACTTGTCTATTCCTCTAGATGGAGACTTCTTGAGAGCAGTGACATTACCTTCTTTGTCTTATTATTTATCTCCATCACACAGTACAGTGCCTTCCAGGTGATTATGTACTCAAACGACTTTTCTCAATTCTGAACTGTACCTAGTTTTCAAAGATCAGTTTTCTAATCAGGTACAGTAGCTTTGCTACTTAAAACACAAAAGAGAGAGAAAGGCACAATCTCTGCCATCAGCTAGTTGTGTTTTAGGTCCTATCTATGCTTTCACAGAAAACGCTTTTCCACTCTTCATACTCTCTATATAATTAAACTGTAGACAAAAGAAAGGTGTTCTGTGCTTTTTTAAAGCATGATCAAATCCCAGCTCAGCTAAATTTTAAATGCAGAATCATCAGAAAGACTCATAATGTCTAAGCTACCCTATGGGAATAAAGGGTCTACTTAATTAAGTTGAGTAAGCGCTTCTAAAACACAAGGCTATCATTTAGGAACTTCCCCCTTCTAGGAGATTAAATAGGGCCTGAGTACACGTTACAATAGATGCACACACACTCTAATTTTGTTCAGCAAAATAAACGGTTACTTAAAACTAAGCCTGACTTAACTTACTGAATGCCTCATGCAGCCATCCCAGACAGAAATAAACCTCGTTACAGCGGCTGCGACAGCCCTGCTCTACCGTCACCCGCTCTAGCCAGCCAGGACCCACCTCACCAGAGACCTCTGTCTAGGAATATCTAGTAGAATAATTTAGTTCTGGACTTCAACAGAGTCGACAGGAAAATCTATTGGGAATGGCTGACTCTCTACTGTTAGGTAGGGTGCATTCAATGTATAATACATATTTCTCTACAAATAATGGCTGGCACGTCTCGAGCCACAGCACGTACATGTTAGGCATGGTGTGGATCACCTCATTTAACCCTTACAGTCATATGAGGCTGTGGGGAAAGAGACACTTATATGTTACCAGTGAAAGCAGAACTTGACACAAACTTTTTGTAGAGAGCAATGTGGCAATATCTATTGAAATTACAAAGGTATTCACAGATGATTCATAGGTGATTCCTTAGAGCATTGTTTTGCAATAGTAAAAGATTGGAAACAATAATGTACATACAAAACAAACCTAAAAATGATAGAGAAAGCTCTATTGGTGATATGGAGAACCTCTAAACTACATTGTTAAGTGTAGGAAAAAGCAAGATATATAAAGTATGGCATAATTTATGTAAAAGGGAGGAAATAATATACATGAGTGAGTGAGTGAGTGTGTGTGTGTGTGTATGTGTGTGGTGTGCTGGTAAATGTTTAACAATCAGCTCCCTGACTGTAGTTCCATGAATGTTGGTTGACAAGTAAGATGAAAGTGAAGCAATGAAGACGTATTCCCACGTTTCACTCATTGTCAGTGATGTGACTTTGCTGAATTGGATAATAGTTTTGAATAATGGAAGAATATTTCCTCAACTTTTTGTTCTATTCACAATGTAAGGATACAGACATAATGAACTTTTCAAGTTTAATTTGTATTATTAACATTTTCTTCATCACTTTCTGAAGTCTAGACAAGCAACAAAACAAAAATCAAGCCCTGTTTTGAAGCACTTGCTGATTTCTGTGGTGGACATATTCTTACCATGGTCAGTTTGAAGCTATCAATGTGACATCCCTGAATGCAAAGTTGGAAAAAGATGCATACAGCTACATGCCTATCATTATATAGCATTTCCAGCACACAGGTACAGCAGATATAAATAATCTCAAGAGCACAGATAGTAAAATTTAGCAAAAATAAGGCAGTGATGAGTTTTGAATATTTATTATCTTTGATTTTATCTAACATTTAATGTATGGTTATACAATTTATTTTTAAATAATAGTTATATAATAACTGACTCATAAGGTTCCTGGAAAGTTAACAATCAGCTCTCGTGAGCTGGTACGAGCTGGTTCCAGTACAGCCCTGTATATAAACAGACAGGGCCCCAGAGAGAACATAAATGGCAAATGTGAAGAAAATGCAGTGACATGTGTGAGCAAGATCAAGGAAGCAAAAGGAGGTGCTGAAGCCCTTGGGGGCTAGCAACAGCAGGGACCACTGCCACTCCTAGACCTTACAGGATGTTGCCAGGGCCCAGGGAGGACAGCCGGCCAGCAGGAGCTGTCACAGGGGAACTCGGCCCCTGCCCCAGGGAGGACGGCCGGCCAGCAGGAGCTGTCACAGGGGAACTCGGCCCCTGCCCCAGGGAGGACGGCCGGCCAGCAGGAGCCGTGTCATGGGGGAACTCAGTCCCTGCCCCAGCTGTGACTCTAAAGCAGAGGAAGCTGGGAAAGAAAGGTCCAATTCCCTCTTCTCCTGCCCTTCCTTCTCCCATTGATGCTTCCCATTGGCCAAACTCAGTGTAAGCCTGAGACACAGGGACCTGGGTGATATATTTAGGGGGGCCCAAACCCCTAGGGTACAGAGCAGATCATAAGGGGTGGATAACGGCTCTGCAAGGCAAACACAAGGCAACCAGAAAACACACACACTCGTATTTACTATTTACTAGTACAGTGTATGCATAGAATAGCCAAACTGTTAATACTGGCTGGCTCCAGGGAAGAGATGGAAGGAAGAAGACTTTTTACTCTACAACATTTTATTACTTTTGAATATTCAGCCATGTGAATATATAATCTATCTGGGGAAAAAAAAAAAAAAAAAACACCTTTAAATTACAAAACAAAATGAGACTAAACTAAAAACAAGTGAGCTTGTGGTGGCCGTTAGGGCTGACCACAAGCAGCCTGCTTCTTCTCTCCCTCTGAGCACAGGGTAGCACTGTGCTCTCTGCCCTGGCGAGGCGTGGCCAAGGGGCTTGTTTAGCCAATAAGGAGAGCAGAGGTGTAAGTACAGCATCCAGCAGAAGCCCGAGGAGCATCTACTCCAGTGCACACACCTCTCTCCCGCCTCAGGGATCAGGGAAGCGCTGTCAAGACGGAGACCTTTTCGCCTGAGTCCATGACTTACCAGGAGTGGCAGCCTTCCCTTCCTCCACCAGGCAACTATATTGTATATGCAGCAAAAGTGCACTTGTTTTAAATTACTGAGACTATGGGATTGTTTGTTACCTCAGAATAAACAAGCCTATCCTCGCTGACATAAGGTTGAACTAGATAACTACTGGCATTATTTCCAAATCCAAAGTATGTGACTTTAAGAATATTTACGTTTATCCTCTTGCATTAAAAACAATCCATACATATGCACCTGCAGAAATATTATTGATTTTAAGGACAATATAAATCTTGATTTATGAATAGTAATACTAAGTTTAAATGTGACAACTTATATCACACACCCCCAATGTATATCTTTTTACCAAGCAATTTTATTCACAGGGATTAATCCTAAGGAAATCATCAATAGTCAAGGCTAACTTTTCCTGAACAGTTATTATGTGCCAGGCACTATTCTAAGTGCTTTGCACAAATTAACTCAGAATGCTAATAGGAATCCTAGGATGTATGACCTATTATTATGATTACTTTTTTTTTTTTTTTTGGTTTTACAGATTTATTTTCAAAGGGCAAACACTTAGACACTTTAAATAGAAATCCAACAGAATTACTCTGTCCAAGTCAGCAATGATGGTTCTCATTTCCAGACACTCATCAGTATCAACCTGAATCTTCTCTTTGAAGAAAGGTGGTCTGATATTTTATTCATATACATCCTTCTTATCTGCAATGTAATCTACAATTTCTTGTGGACACATTAACTTTTCTGCATCTATATCAGGAATTTCAAACCCAAATTCGTCCTCCATGGCCATGATAATCTCCACTTGGTCCAAACTGTCTAAGCCCAGGTCTTTCATAAAATGAGAATTTACTGAGAGCTTTTCTGGATCAATTTTATCATAGAGTTTCAAGACGTAAAGAACACGGTCCTTAATTCCCTCTAACGTCAAAGGGGGCGCGTCACTATACTGGCGGCACAATTGTGTGACTTTACCTGGAACCTGCGCGAGCACCCAGACCGGCTGTGGAGCTACCAGCCTCGTCCGGATGCCTGCGGGCCACAAGGCAGTGCTGAGCTGCTGGGCCGCGGCCAGCGCAGGGGTCCGAGGCAGCGGCGTAAAAGCCACGGACGCCGGCGGACACACGCGGAAAGGACACGAGCCACCATGGCTACGCCGACCCAGCATGCGCTTGATTACTTATTATTATTACAATTTTACACGAGGAGACGGAGGCTTAGGGGATTAAGCAATTTGTTAAAAATTATATAACTAATAGCTAGAATAGCCAGGATTTGGATCCAGCAGTTTGACTCCAGAGCTGTGCTTTCAGTCACTAGGATATACTACTATTTATTAAATAGCTTTAAGGATGTATATCATAGCACTGTTTTAAAATAGAAAAATTGGGAAACAAATTTAATGTGTAAAAGTGAGAGAATGGTTGAATCAATTGTGGTAGCACTATGTGATAGAATATCATGTTATCATTTTAAAAAATCACAAAGAGGTATATTTATTGACGTGAAAAAATGTAATATATGGAGTGAAATTAGTAAAAATATATAATCCCATTTTAATTTAAAGTGTATCATAGACAACAGTCTAGAAAGCATATATCAGTTATGTCTGGGTAGTGGGATCTTACCTGAGTTTTTTTCTGTTAAGCACTTACATATGTTTCCTGATTTTCTATAACAACATGTATACATTCTATATTTTAAATGATCATACCTAACTCATAAAGCAGATCCTGAAATAAGGGCTTGTAACTTTATTTTGGTAAGTAATCCCAAGGAATAGGATTGGGGATGTGAAAGGGTGAACTTGGGAAAGACAGAAAGTCAAACCAAAGATGCTTTATAAGGCTGATCCCCACTGAAGGAAACAGAGACGCATTCCCTCTAGCAATCCTCTAAGAAGCCCTGCAGAATGGATCTCACAGTTGCTTGCCTGAGAGGCACAGAGGGAGGGTTTATCCATGGGTCCCTTCCCCACTGGCCAAGGGCATCACATCTCTCTTACAGAGAAGGCTTGGGGCAGAAAGTAAGAGGTATTCGGAGCAGGTGAAGTTGACATCTGGCTGCCACTGTAATAAGCGAAATAAAAAAGGTGAACTGAGAGGACTAAGACTGGAACACAAAAGGGCTACCTTATACGATTTTGTATAAAGTTCAGAGATGGAAACACCAGGGTCTCCAGTCATGACTCTTATTAATCAGAAAGTAGTGAGACCCAAGGGACATAGGTAGGGGATCATGGAAGATGGTGGCGTAGAGATAAACTTCCTTTCTAAAAACGAAAAGTAGAAACTGCCCAAAAAAGCAGTTCTAGAGGTTTACAGACCAGGGGAGCATGGTCCACTTTCCAAGAGGGAGCAGGATGGTGAGGAGAAGCCAAAGGGAAAAACTCCCAGCTGGGAACAGCGCCCATCCCTCACCCTTGAGGCAAACACCCTTGCTGACTGAGCCTGGCTGCCACTGATGCAGACGGGAGTGATTCTTTCCTCCCTGGGAAAAGGCAGGATGTGGCCAAGGGACCAGACTGGTTTCTGATTGGCAAGTCTGGACTGCAGGGCCTGGCTCTGAATAGCTGGTACCAAGGGGGAACTCTTGTGGACATTGTTTCTGCACTGCTCGCCTGGTGGAGGTTGGAGGGAACACACCACCCACTAATGCTGAGGGGAAAGGTTTGTCAAAGACCATCACCTGCTGGCAGGCCAAGAAAGTGCACTCCAGGAAAAAAAATAAAAAGCTTTTTGATGGCTTTCCTGGCCCCCTCCCCAAAGCCCTTGGAAACTGGTCTGCACCCCATTAGAAGATTAGAGCAGAAATAAATGAAATTGAGAACAACAACAACAAAAACCCAATAGAATCAACAAAACCAAAAGCTGGTTCTTAGAGAAGTTCTATGAAATCAACAAACCCTTAGCTACACTAACAAAGAAGAGGGAAGATGCAAATAAATAAAATCAGGAATGAAGGGGGGGAGGTGCATTACTACTAACCCCACACAAAAAACTGAAAAGGATAATAAGAGGATATTATGAAAACCTGTATGCCAACAAACTAGACAACCTAGATTAATGGACAAATTCCTAGAAACACACAAACAACATACACTGACTCTAGAAGAAATATAAAACCTCAGCAAACCAATCACAAGTAAAGACATTGGATCTGTCATTAAAACCTCCCAACAAATAAGAACCCAGGACCAGATGTCTTCACAGATGAACTCTACCCAACATTTTAAGAAGAGTTAATACCAGTCCTGCTCAAACTTTTCCAAAAAATTGAAGAGGAGAGGAAATTACCTAATTCATTTTTCAAAGCCAACATCACCCTAATACCAAAGCCAGGTAAGAATATTACAAGAAAATAAAAATTATAGACCAATCTCTAATGAATACAGAGGCAAAAATTCTCAATAAAATACTTGCAAACCAAATCCAAAAGCATATTAAAAGAATTATACACCTAGATCAAGTAGGTTTGATTCCTAGTATGCAAGGGTGTTTCAACAAAAGAAAATCTATTAACATAATATACCACATTACCAAATCAAAGGAGAAAACCACATGATCATCTCAACTGATGCAAAAAAGGCATTTGACAAAATCCAGCATCCTTTCTTGATAAAAACAATTTGAAACATAGGAATAGAAGGAACATTCCTCAACAAGATACAAAACATATATGAAAAACACACAGCCAACATCATATTCAATGGGAGAAAGGTTGAAAACATTCCCTCTAATATTGGGAACATGACAAGGATACCCACTGTCACCACTATTATTCAACATTGTGCTAGAAATTCTAGCTAGAGCAATCAGGCAAGAAAAAGAAAAAAAAAAGGCATCCAAATTGGAAAAGAAGAAGTAAAACTCACTATTTGCACATAACATGATCCTATACTTGGAAAATCCCAAAATATCGATAACAAAGCTACTATAAATATAATCATTTATATTTTATAAATGATTTCAGCAAAGTGGCAGGATACAAAGTCAACATGAAAAAAATCAATAATGTTTCTATATACTAGTATTGAACAATCTGAGGAATAAATCAAGAAAAAAAAATTCCATTTACAATAGCAACTAAAAGAATCAAATATCTAGGAATTAATTTAACCAAGGATGTAAAAGACCTGTACTCAGAAAATAACAAAACATTTCTAAAAGAAATCAAAGAAGACCTAAATAAAGGTTGGACAGATGCCCAACCACCTAGCCACATTCGTCCCCTGCTATATCTTTTAAAGTTGACCAAAGATACCCAAAGTTACAGACTTTTCCCATACAGGATGGTCATATAACAAATCAGGCTTAGTTTATCACCAGCATTCTAAAAACCAGACCTAGGGAGTAAAAACTAGGTCTGGCGACACATGCATGGTTTCTAATAGAACGAATGTTTAGCCTACCCTGATTATCACGAAATCAGGACAAGAATATTCGCATCACATTCTTTTTACAGACATATCTATAGTGGGACACATTTCCTTCTTTACCTTCTTCTACACATTCTTCCATGTCAGGGCCAATCAGAGAGCACCTCATTTCAGCTATCCCAATCTCTTTATGTCTCTCCTAGTTCTTTTTCTTTGGGATTATTCAAATTATAGTCAGATTTTATTTTGGAATTTTCCATTTTTTCTATTACATATGGTGTTTCTCAATCTTTGCAAACCTGCTTTTCTAAAGCTATCCATTCTGTTAGAATGCAATTATTTCATAGTAACTTTCTCCCATATAATCAATATTCTCTTTCTTGTTGGTTAAGAAAAAAATTAGAATATAAGCTCCCATTTGGCTTTCTCTACTTTCTAAGAATATTTCACTTAGAGTTCTTGATTGCAAACAACAGAAACCAAATCTAGTTCAGTTAAGGAGAAAAATTTTAGAAGGATTACAGGTAGTTTGCACAAACGGCTAGAAGGCTGAAAATCCAGCCTTGGGCTTTACCAAGAGAGAAAAGGCACAGCCAAGATCCTGCCACAAGAACCATCAGCTGAGCTTGCTCCACTGGCCTGGAGCCACTGGAGAGTCCCAGCTGTGCTGCTGGCATCTGCTGCTTCTGGACACGGACTCGCAGGCCCCTGGACTCAGTTACCAGAGTTAAAGAGAGACTGCCATCGTCCTTCAGCTTCCATCCCGGGAAACAGAGCCCTCCATTCCTTCTCTCCAAGGGGAGGGGTGCTCACATACCAGGCCACCAAAATAATGAACACCTTTAGAAAAAGATCCAAGAAATGTCAAGGATTGTCAGTGTTATTCCTTTAGCATAGCTTTCAAAATGTTAGTATGTTTGGATTCTTCCGTTACCCCTCTGAAAATTTTATAATTTCTATGAGGAAAGCACCGTTTATAAAACCTACCTTCCTGTACCCTCGTTATACTCCAACAACAATGGCGTTTCTGTTTGTCCCTGTTTTTAGCCTAACCTGAGGGCCAAGAAGATATTAAAAATGTGTTCTTTGGGAAAAATATAGGTCTTCAGTCATAAAAAATTGAGAAGCAGTACAAACTGTATCTCCCTTTTTGAAAGTTTTCAAAGCACAGTAATGTTCAGAAAGGTTCAGAGAAATTGTGAAGTAAAAAGTGGATATAACCTTAACCTGGCTTTGACCATACTTACATGCATACTTACATCAGCCATTGTTCTATTTCTTGATTACTGACCCTCAACTGCTTTCTGTGCTCCTTTCCTTACCTCAGGGAGCTGGAAACCTGAAAACCACGGTCCCCACACTCTCTCATCAGCCGTCTCTGATTAGTTCTGTTGAAAGCCTTGCGAGAGGTGAGAAAGCAGGAGGAGGAAAGAAGCCATTATTTTCCTCCTGTTTCTGCCTCGGCAGCAGCAGTGGCAGGTTGTTTCAGACAACTGCAGGTTGTGACAAGAGTGGCGCGGTTGTAGCAGCAGCAGGGGAGGACAGCTGCCAGCTCCAGCAGCATCAGCAGCGAGTCCATCAGCAAAGGCTGGCTTGGCGCTTCCGCATCCTGACCATGGCTGGGATTCCTGGCTTCCTGCAGAGGCAGCCGTGGCAGCAGCACAGCACTCACGATCTGGGCAATACCCCTTTCCCATTTGCTCCTCCAGCTCTGGCGGATTGGCAGCTTCCTCAGTTACCAATATCTGTGTAGCATCCTTCCATCTTTTTGTCCCTTTATCCCTTCTCTATATTAAAGGCTCAATGTTAGAAATACCTAGAGATGTTTCTATTGTTCTGACTAGACATTGAAAGATATAAACACGAACTTTTTCCCCTAAGAAAACATATAAACATCTTTTATGAGTAGTATTCGCACGACATAGCCCAAATCCTTTCCACTTTTCTTCTGTTTTCTAGTTTTCTTTTTCCCTACAAATAAGTATTTTAATTATTTACAATACCATTATTCCTTACAGTTATTACATATTTTGACCAAAGCATTGCTTAAATTCCATATTCCATTCACATATTCCCAAAGAATTTATTGATACTTTGACTACTGATTGGTCAAATATCAAGTTCACTTAATTTTGCTCACCACTATTCTGTGTACTGATATAGATATAACTCTCAATCAATTTTTTTATTTTTTGAGATAACATGCAGAAAAATACACAAATCTTAAGTGTACATCCTGACAAAATTGTCCACGCACACACCACACATCCACAGCCACTGTCTGACTTCAACCAGATAAAGACAGAGGAAACTCTGCTATCCCAGAATGTCTCTTCATTCCACTGTCAGTGCTCTCTTAAAGAAAACTGATATTCTGAACTCGACCACAGACTAGTTCTGCCTGTTTTTGAATTTCATATTATTGAACCGTAAAATATTTACTCCTTTATGACTAGCTTCTTGTGCTCAATATTATGCACTTAATTGAAAGTAGTAGTATTTTGTTAATGTTTATTGCTGTATTATTATCATATCACTCTATCATTTGTTACATGAACATACTACAACTTATTTATCCATTTAATTCATGATGGACATCTGCGTTTTTTCCAGGTTGGGTCTGTTGTAAATTATGCTGCTGTGAACTCATTTCTGTTGGGTACATACCCCAAGGTATCCTATGAGCAATGTATGAAAGTTCCATTTGCTCCATAGCCTCCCCAACACTTGATGTTACCTGGTGGAGGTGTAGTGGTGTCTCATAGTGGCTTACGTTTGTTTTCTTGACACCTAAGCATGACGAGCACCTTGTACACTCACCAGCCCTGGGGATATCCTCTTTCTGTGAGGTCTATATTTCTGCCCATTTAAAAATATTGGGTTGGCTTTTTATTAACTTGTAGAAATCTTTATATATTCTAGACATGAGTCCCTTGTCAGACACACATATTGCAAACATTTCCAAGACCATGCTTATATTTTCACTCAATAAACTGGGTATTTTACTAAATAGAAGTTCTTAATTTTAATGAAGAATAATTTATCAAGCCTCCCTATTATGGATGATACATTTTCAGTCTTGATTAAGATATTTTTTGTCTACACCAAGGTCATGAGGATATTCTCCTGTTTTCTTCCAGAAAATTTACTTAGTTCCCATTTAAATCTTTGACCATCCCAAATTATTTTTTTATGATGTGAGATAGGGATGAGGGTTACTTTTTTCCACCTGGATATCCAATGGACCCAGCAGCATTTATGGAAAAGACCACCCTTTCCCTGATGAATTGTGGTGGCCCCTCAGTGTGACTATACATGTGAAGATCTGGTCCAGGTGCACCGATCTGTTCTCACACCAATATAACAGTGTCTTAAATGCTGTAACTTTAAAGTCATTTCTGATATATAAAAATAAATCTTTTTTTTAAAAAAGCAAGCCTATTATAATAATATTTATTGGGTACTAAATGTCAGACTAAATACTTTGCATCTCTTGTTTCATATAAACCACATAATCCTATGAGGTAGGTCATTATTATTCTTATTTTATAGACATGGTAACTGAGACAGAGAGTGGTGATATGACTTAACCAAGGTAACACAGTTTTTAAGTGGTATAGCCAGGGTTCAAATGCAAAGCCAGTGCTCTAAACCATTATGCCTATGTTTTTTAAGCAGTAAAGAGCTTCTCAGTGTTGACAAATCAGTAATATTTTGACCAAGAAGTTTTTATAGCAATAATCGTCAGCCTGAATAGTAAGATTCTGACTTTTCTAAGCTCAATATATGCCTACTGAACCTAAAGCCAATGCTTTTGGTATTCTCAGCAGCTGCATCTAACTCCCAGCAAAATCATGAGAGCAAAGTGTGATGCTGAATCACCATACAAGTCCTGGATTCTGCATAGTGTGCTTTAGTTGGCAACTGTTCCTTTGTTTTGATTTAGCTGAACTGAAAAAAAAAGGCTAACACTGAACTTGCTTCCGAAATCTGAAAAATCCTTTCTGAATCCCTGAGTATCAACCATTGTTAGAAAGAATAAGTACAAACCAAGGGGATTAAGTTTAATCCCTCTAATAAATGAAAAGAGCCTCAGCCAGGGTCAGGGAGAAATGTCTACCAGCAGACTCTTAGGAAGGATTGGGATTTACTATACTCTTTGGCATTATTTGCTGAAGCATTAGAATAAGCTACTGTCTGAGAGAATAAACTATGCCAGGATGGAGCTTAATTAATTTTTCTATTAAAATTATAGTACATATTCAAACTTTTATTGGGATTTTTTCTTTTGGAATGCTTTTCTTGAACAAATAGTTTCTTCATTGTGTATAGAGAACAATACTTTAAAAACCATAGATATAACTATGGTGTCTAAGGATTTTCTTAAGTTTTTAGCTCTGGCAGAAGAAAACTGTGTTTTAAGAAGAATCTCCCAATTTTAGCTAAGCCTGGGTCTGAAGAGTGAATAAGATCAAGGTAAACAGTCTGAGAATGCTTCTCTTTCATAGCAGGGTAGTGTGGTCTACAAGGGGCATCCATATTGTCAGAATTCCTGCCATAATTAAATTACTAAGATAAAATACCAAGCCATAACAGACTTTGAGCTCAAGAATAAAGAGTTAAAAAAGAAAAATTAACCACTAATTGTAATATCTGTCTCATCACTATTTGATGTATCTTCTCCTTTTACCTATATCTTTACCAATCTTAGCAAGATAAAAGCATAATGTCTGAGGCATCAGTTTTCCAAAAGTATAATGTCAAGGCCCCGTTATACTCCTAAAAATGATCAGACTCCAAAGAGCTCTTGGTCATGTGGATGTTATTAACAAAAATATCCAATAAACTGTAAAGTATTATTTTTTTAAAATCAACACATTATATGTAACTATGAATAATGTAAATCATATGGAAATTAACTGTATTTTTTTTAAAAAAACAGTAAAAACAGAAACATCTTGCAAAAATTATTAATGACTGGCTTAATAGAAGACAATGGATTTTCATATTTGCTTCTGCATTCAATCTCTTATGGTATGTTCAAAGTATGTGAAGAAAATCTGGAAATACTGTTGGAACAGAGAGGAGTATTTTAAGTCACCTTGCAGATAATTGTGGATATTCTTCTTTGCTACTATACTAAGAACCAACAAGGGGCAGTTTCTTAAAGGTTAGCTACAATGTGGTATCTGAAGATCTGCAGCCATTATCAATGAACTTTCTTACTGCATTGCATTAAAATCCATTGTACTTTGAATGTATATTTTACCTCTGAATAATTCTGTAACATCAAGCATTGGCCATTTGGAAAAAACTGGTTTGCTGAGCTATTCAGACTTTCCAAATTTTGACACATTTCATTAAACAATATTATTTTAAAAACCACAACTGCTAAGATAATCACTGATCTCTTTGGAAAGATACCATCAGAAAATTCTTTAAGTATTGGGAAGCTGCCAAGCTCACTGGGTGGATACAAGTTTTCCAAAATTCTAATTTTTGCTAGAAAAGTCAAAATTTATCATTGGTAACAAACACTGTCAGTTGTGCTTCTTGAAGGGACAGGATTACTTGGTTCATTTTTGAGACAATGTTGTCCAAATTGTGTAAATCTGAATTATTACAGTTTGTCTTTCAGTCATTAGTAAATGATGTTCCATGAAAAAAAAAGCGGCTAGTTCAGCTTGCAACTCAAAAAATTTTAGTTGCTTTTCCTCAAATCAAACTTGGAGAGGTAGAAGAAGTGATTTATATGTCATCATACAGAATAAAAAGATATATGCTCAAGGATCAAGACTGAATAAAATTGAAGAAATCCAAGATGTAGTAGAGAGTAGCAGTGTGCACTCATCCCCCAGAAAACGCAGTGTGCAGGGGAAGGGAGGTGAGTGGTGGCACGGTAGCTGCATGGGTGGCCCTGCCGTGGGGGGAGGAGCAGCTAAAATCAAAGACCTAACTACACACCTGGAGGAACTAGAAAAAGACCAGCAAACTAATCCCAAAGCAAGCAGAAGGAGAGAAATAATGAAGATTAGAGCAGAAATGAATGAAATTGAAAAAAAAAAAAAAATACAGAGAATTAACAAAACAGAAAGCTAGTTCTTTGAGAAGATTTAAAAAATTGACAAATCCTTAGCTAGACTAACAAAGAAAAAAGGAGAGAAGATGCAAATAAATAAAATCAGAAATGAGACAGGGGCTGGGAAGCGGCTGTGGCTCAATCAGTAGGGCTCCCGTTTACCACATGGGAGGCCCCGGGTTCGGTTCCCGGGGCCTCCTGGTGAAGGCAGGCCCGCCCGCACGGCATGGTTAGCTGACCCAGCGAGCACAAGCAGCAAGGGGGGGATAAATGAATAAATAAATAAAATCTTTAAAAAAAAAAAAAAAAAAAAAAAAGAAATGAGAGAGGGGACATTACCACTGACCCAACAGAAATAAAAAGGATCATAAAAGGATACTGGGGGAGTGGATGTGGCTCAAGCAGTTGAGCACTTGCCTCCCACATGGGAGGTCCTGGGTTCGGTTCCCAGTGCTTCCTAAAGGAAAAATAAGCAGATGAGGAAAAAAAAAAACAAGCAGACAACTAGCAAAAACAATGAGCAGACGCCAAGTGCAAACAATGAGCAAAAACAAGCAAACAGAAGAGGGAGCCATCCCGGGGGTGGGAGGAAGAAGGATACTGGCAGCAGATGTAGCTGAAGAGAGCAGATGTAGCTCAGTGGTTTAGCGCCTGCTTCCTATGCATGAGGTTCCAGGTTCAATCCCCGGTACCTCCTTAAAGAAAAAAAAAGATACTATGAACAACTGTATGCCAACAAATTAGATAACTTACATGAAATGGATAAATTCCTAGAAATACACACAAACAAACTACACTAACTCTAGAAGAAACAGAAGACATCAATAGACTAATCACAAGTAAAGAGGTTGAATCCGTCATCAAAAACCTGCCAAAAAAGAATAGCCCAGGACCAGATGGCTTCACAGGAAAATTCTACCAAGCATTCAAAAAAGAAACTAATACTAATCCTACTCAAACTCTTCCAAAAAATTAAGGAAGAGGGAGCATTGCCTCCTCAATACCTAACTCTTTTTATGAAGTCAACATCACCCTAATACCAAAGTCAGATATAGATGCTACATGAAAAGAAAATTACAGACCAATCAAACTCTCTAGTGAATTTAGATGCAAAGATCCTCAACAAAATACTGGCAAATAGAATCCAACAATACATTAAATGAATTATATACCATGATCAAGTGGGTTTTATCCCTGGTATACAAGGGTGGCTCAGCACAAGAAAATCAATTAATGTAATGCACTATATTAACAAAGTGAAGGAAAAACATCACATGATCATCTCTATCAATGCAGAAAAGGCATTTGAAAAAATTCAGCAACTTTTCTTCATAAAGAAAACTTCAAAAGGTAGTTTGAAGGAAATTTCTTCAATATGATAAAGGGCATATATGAAAAACCCACAGCTAACATCTTACTCAATGGTGAAAGATTGAAAAGCTTTCCCTCTAAGATCCACAAGACAAGGATGCCCACTGTCACCACTCTTATTCAACATTGTGTTAGAAGTTCTTGCTAGAGCAGTTAGGCAAGAAAAAGAAATAAAAGTCATTCAAATTGGAAAGAAAGAAGTAAAACATTCACTATTTGAAGATGACATGATCCTGTATATAGAAAGTCCCCCAAAAATCTACAACAAATTACTAGAGCTCATAAACGAGTTCAGCAAAGTGGCAAGATATAAGATCAATATGCAAGAATCAGTAGTGTTTCTATACACTAGTAATGAGCTAGCTGAGGAGGAAATTAAGAAAAAAAATTATTTACATTAGCAACTAAAAGAATCAAATACCTAGGAATAAATTTAACTAAGAATATAAAGGACTTGTACACAGAAAACTACAGAGTATTGCTAAAAGAAATCAAAGCAGACCTAAATCAATGGAAGGACATTCTGTACTCGGGGATTGGAAGACTAAATATTGTTAAGGTGTCAATTCTACCCAAATTGATTTACAGATGCAACGCAATCTCAATCAAAATTCCATCAGCCTATGGGAAGCGGCTGTGGCTCAATCGGTGGGGCTCCCGTTTGCCATGTGGGAGGCCCCGGGTTCGGTTCCCGGGGCCTCCTGGTGGGGGTGGGCCCGCCCGCACGGCGTGGTTGGCTGGCCCAGCGAGCGCAAGCGGGGGGGGGGGCGCGCGGAGAAATAAAAAAAAAAAAAAAATATTAAAAAAAAAAAAAAAAAAAAAAAAATCCATCAGCCTGTTTTGCAGAAATGGAAAAGCCAATGATCAAATTTATTTGGAAAAGTAAGGGGCCCTGAATAGCCAAAACCATCTGGGAAAAGGAAAACAAAATTGGAGGATTCACACTACCCGATATTAAAACATATTACAAAGTTACAGTGGCCAAAACAACATGGTATTGGCATAAAGACAGACACATTGATCAATGGAATCAAATTGAGAATTCAAAAGTAGATGCAGGGACTTCCGGGAAGATGGCGGACTAGTAAGACACGGGAATCTCTTCTCCAGAAAAATAGCTAGAGGACAAGCTGAAACAGGCCCGAAAAAGATCTTCTAGGGTTTAGGACAGCAGGTGAAGGCTGCACACCACCCAGAGGAGAGAGGGACAGAAGAGGGAAATCGTGACTACAGAACTGTGAGTTGCAAGTAGCAGCTTCTGCTGCTGCCAGCACCCTCCCCAACACTCTTCAGAATTCTCGGGCCCCTGGGCCTGCGACCACAAAGGGGGCTTCAGGGATCTGCCACTCCGAGAAAGGGGAGAGAGAGGGACACAGCCTAAGGCTGACTGAGGTTCTGACCTGAAATTTGGACTGCGGAGCCCCACAGACCCTTCCACACGGCGGTTTGCCCTGGGAGCACGGAAAGGACTGGAGAAATCCAATCCTTGCAACCTCCCTCTCTTCTAGCCTGGACTAATTGTTGAGGACTCACGGGAGAGGGGAGAGAGAGCCTGGGGCTGACCCTGCTTTGGACTCCCAGGTTTGGTCTGCCCTGTCCCAGCCATTCCAGGCCGGGTGGGACTGCGCCATTGTTTGCCTTGGAGCCTGCAAGAGGCTAAAGATATACAAACCTCCCAATCTCCTCCTCTACTAACAGGGACTGATCGTTGAGGATTCAGAAGGGAGTGGAAATATTTCCTAGCTGGGAAAAGGGGGGCGCTGCGAGAGAAGTCTGGAGAACTGTCTCAGAAAGTTTGAATTACAGGGCTCTTAGCTCTATCACATTGATCTGGTCTGTGTCACAACAAATACGCTCCGACCAGGCATTGAATTGAGAGCTGCCAACAAGCGCCATCTCCTGGCAGACCAAGGAAGTGCACATAAGAAAATTAATAAGTAAGAGAGGCTTTTCCTGGCCTCTATAGACTCCCTGCCCAAGGCCCTAGGAAACGACTCTACAACCAATTACTGGGTCCAGTGCCCAGTTTTGAGCAACCAGCAGAACAATCCTAACAATCAAGGTTGAGCCAAAAATCAAAGAGCGGTGGTAACTCACAGCCTCCTGCCACTAAAACCCCATAAAAGAGAAAGAGATAGAGCATCTAAGTAAAATACAAACTAACCAGATGCCTAAGCACCAGCAAAAATTTACAGGCCATACTAAGAAAATAGAAGACATGGCCCAAGAAAAGGAATACAGCAAGGTCCCAGAAGAGATGCAGAATTTGAGAGAACTAATCAGTGAGATGAGCACACATTTCCAAAATCAAATTAATGAGATGAAAGAGAATACAGTTAAAGAGATCAATGACATCAAGAAGTCATTGTGTGAACGTAAAGAAGAATTTGAAATCATAAACAGAAAAGTAACGGAGTTCATGGGAATGAAAGACACAATAGGTGAAGTAAAAAATACATTTGGAGGGGGGGCGGATATGGCTCAACTGGTTGGGTGTCCGTCTCCCATATGGAGGGACCTGGGTTCGATCCCCGGGACCTCCTGGTAAAATAAAAAAATAAAAAATAAAAAAAATAAAATAAAAAAAATAAAATTAAATTAAAAAAATACATTTGGGGAAGCGGCTGTGGCTCAATCAGTAGGGCTCCCGTTTACCATATGGGAGGCCCCGGGTTCGGTTGCCGGGGCCTCCTGGTGAGGGCAAGCCCGCCCGCGCGGCGCGGTTAGCTGACCCAGCGAGCACAAGCAGCAAGGGGGGGATAAATGAA